>SDVV010009454.1:4353-16697 GCA_016164225.1 Gammarus roeselii | reverse complement strand
CCAACGCCTGCTTCAGACCATCCATCCACCCAAACTTCGGTCTACCTCTAGGCCTGCGACCACTCGCCTCCGCATTCATCACCCTTTTCACCAATCTCCCTTCATCCATCCTCTCCATGTGCCCGAACCATCTCAGTACACGCGAATCCACTCTGTTCTCCAACTTTTTCACCATCCCTGTTCTGATTCGAACTACGTCGTTGGTGATCCGGTCTCTCAGCGTTACTCCAGCCATGCTCCTCAAACACTTCATCTCGAAAACATTCAACCTTCTTCTCTCTTCTGCTCTCACCCCCCAAGCCTTGTACCCCTCCTTTATGAGGGGTTCTCAATTAGAGCTTTTGAAGTGATAAATCACAGGCAATTGAACAACGGGCAAAATCCTTGACCCCTCCTCTATGAAGGTTCTTAATCTGAGTCTTTCAAGTGATATGCCACAGGCAATACTTACTTGCGAAATTTGTTGACGAGCCAGAAGCTTTTGAACTCGTGCCAGCAGCTGCTACCGGCACGTTAGCAGAGCTGCTGCCAGCAGCTGCTACTTGCACGTTAGCAGAGCTGCTGCCAGCAGCGCCACTTGACCCAGGGTCCATCCAACGAGGTACGTTACGAGTTTTAGTTCAACGACGTAAATAAGATCCTACAGAGAGCACTGCGACTGCAATGCAAGGAAATTAGGAAAAGTTGCGGTGTTTGGATTTCAGAGAATAGATCTATTAGAGGAGTCACCAGTGTTACATAAAGACTAATTTCCTTTGCACTGAAAATTTGAATAGATTCTCATTTCCACCAGAGCCTCAACGCGAGTCATAATAGGCTCCCCCGTAGGGCTCGATGATCATGAATTCCAGTAGGCTCGCACGCCTCAGCGTGCAAGAAAAACAACGCTGTTAAAGTTAGAAAAATGTGAAAATTTTAGCAATGTCAATTGCACGCTGGTGCGCACAAGAAAAACGCTTAGATGAAACGGATCTCCGCTTCCAATAATTTAGAACTTCATGAGTAATATGTACGCACGCTAGTGCTTACAGGTAGCATCGTCGAGAGAAGTAGTTGTTCCGTTTTCCACCGGAGTCCAAACGTGAAGTTAATGCAGACTCCCCCGTAAGGCAATGGAAGAGTGGCAAAGAAGGTGCAGCGCAGACCACGAGCAGGCCTAACGCAGATTCAGAGTAGGTTTAACGTAGATACAGAGTAGGTTTAACATAGATACAGAGTAGGTTTAACATAGATGCAGAGTAGGTTTAACATATTTACAGAGTAGGTTTAACGCAAATACAGAGAATGTTTAACGCAGATACAGAGTAGGTTTAAAAGATACAGAGTAGTTTCAACAGATACAGAGTAGGTTTAACAGATACAGAGTAGGTTTAAAATATAAACAGAGTAGGTTTAACGCAAATACAGAGAAGGTGTAACGCAGATACAGAGTAGGTTAAACGTAGATACCGAGTGGGTTTAAAGTGGAGTGTAGTAGCAGCCTCCTCTGTTCTCCACCAGAGCTCTGAGTGCTCCTCCGTAGGGCACGACGATCCGTTGATTCTGCACAGCTTCGTGCACGAAGTCAAGTCAAAATTCCCAATCAATACACAAGGAGAACAGCAAGTTCAGGATCAGAGATGATTCAAACTTAGTTACTTTCATACGGCTTCATATAGTCATGTGTTTTCCGAAAGCGATAAGTTTTTTTTCGGTGTTCTCTTTCTGTGAGCAGGCGTTGTAGGTTGCACGGGGGGCTCAAGAAGGCTCGTCGGGCTGCTGCGAGTGCATCACAATCCATAAGTTAGTGTTTCGCGCTGATTGCCACCTGGTGGCAACAGGGGCATGGTGGTGCGTCCGGTCCCATGTCTACATCCATTAGGTGGTTGTGGGTTATCCACGTGTGTCCAGTGCATTGACGGTTAATGAACACTTGGTCTCCCCTATTAGAAAACCTGACGTCGCACTCTCCCACGGATGGTTTAACTGCAAACATTTTTTGCCCACTCTGTTGCCAAGAGTCGTTCCATCGTGATGTTATACGAGAGTTGATGACTGGGAACCAGTCTCGGTAATGTATGGAGATGAATTGTTCTTGCTGGTAGACACCCGTTTAGCGAGGGAATCTGCGCGCTCGATTCCTCTTATTCCCGCGTGTCCAGGAATCCAGCAGAACTCGACCGCTTAACCCGTCTCGGACATCGTGAATAGGTCGTGTTGCATTTTTCTAAGGGCAGGATGATCAAAGGGCAGAGTTTTCAGCTGGGTGAAAACACTCAGACTGACTGAAAATATAACATGTTTGGGGAGGCGGTCACTTTCTGTAATGGAAATGGCGAATTCGAGTGCGTGCAGCTCTGCAGAGAATACAGAGACCTCTTGGGGTAGGGTGGCTGAACGCGAGGTCCCTTCGCCTACGGCGGCAGCTCCCACTCCGTCCGATGTTATTTAGCCGTCAGCGTAAATATGGCGGAGCTCAGAGTACTGTTCAATTCTGTTCAATTCTCAGCGGTACGTGATGGTTGGGGTTGTTGCTTTGGGGTACGTTTGCAAATCTAGGTTGACCAGTGGTGGGTTGATCATCCACGTTGGTGTGTTGATTTGAAGAACTCGATAGGAGAATGAAGGCTTGATTGCTTTGCAACTGATGTTCAGCGAGGTCAGGAAGTTGTCCACGCGTAGAGAAAAGGGTGGGCATATGTTCTTCTTGGACGCAAAGAGGCGTTTATCAAGAATGTTGGTGACGTCACTGAGTGCTGGGCTATTGATGTGGCTCCTTGTCTTGAAATAGTACTGTAGTGAGAGTTAGTCTCTCCGGAGCGGAAGCTCGTTAGCAAGCACGTTTAGGGATTCAATGGGTGTGGAACGGAACGCACCGGTTGTGATACGCAGGGCGTTATGTACAATGATGGAGAGGTTCAAGGGTGTTTTTGGCTGCTGAACCGTAAATAATTGCTCCACAGTGTATTATTGTTCTGGATAACGTCATGTCGGTGTCCATAAATAATTGCTCCACAGCGTATTATTGTTCTGGATAACGTCATATCGGTGTCCATATCGGATCCGAATTTCAAGGATGTTACAGAGAGGATAAGTCCGGTTGCTTTTTTGCAGCGAGTCTCCAGGGCTGCAATATGAGATCGCCATAAGAGTTTAGGGTCCCACACAAGACCGAGGGAATTTTATTGATTCCTCGTAAACTAGCGGAGTGTTGTTGAGCGTTAGGGCTGGTTTCAGGTGTGAGCCGGGCACAAGAGTAAAGTGCATGCTTTTCGTTTTGGAGGGCGAGAATCGGAATCCGTTTAAGGAGGCCCAGTTCCCGACTAGGTTTAGACATTTCTGGAGTTCTTGTTGAATTCTTAAGAGGCTAGGGTGCCTGCAGCTTATTTGTAAGTCATCCACGTATAGTGATAGAAGCAATCTTCTGTCGCGCGGGAGAATGTCTGCTATCTGGTCGATTTTGAAGTAGTAGTAGTTGCTTCCATGTTCCACCGGAGTCCCAACGCGAAGTTAATGCAGACTCCCCCGTAGGGCGGTCGAAGAGTGGCGAAGTAGGTGCAGCGTAGATTAAACTTAGATTCGGAGCAGCTTAAACGCAGTCACAGTGGGTTTAAACACAGTTGGAGTAGGCCTAACAAAGTAATATAAAGTAAATTTGACATGGGCACCAAGCAAATTTGATGTGGCTACAAAGAAAATTTGACAGATGTAAATTAAATTTAACGTTTTTACAAAGTAACTCTAACGCGGGTACAGAGTAGGCCTCTAAGTAAGTTTGACGAAACTACAAAGATAATTTGGCATATACAAATGAAATTTAACTTATTAACAGAGTAAACCTAACCCGTGTACAGAGTAGGCCTAGGAAATACAAATTATACTAAACACGGATACGAAGTAAATTTAACCTATAACAAATATGCAGAGCAGGTTCATTGCAGACGCAATAGGTTTTGCGTAGAGGAGTGGTGGCAGCTCCCTCCGTTCTCCGCCGGAGCTCTAACATGTAGTCACTGAGGGCTTCTTCTCGTGGCACGACGATCCGTTGATTTTGAGTATAAAAAGAATGACACTGAGGACGCTTCCATGGGGGACGCCCATTTCATGCGGATAGGATGGTGACAAGGTGTCCTTCATGATGCCATATTTCCAGGTAGTATCGTATGCTTTTCCACGTCGAAAAATATGGAAAGCACGTGTTTTCTCTGACAAATGCCTGTCTAATGTCAGATTTCAGTCTTACAAGGTGGTCCGTCGGAGAGTGTCGCTTGCGGCCGCCACACTGGATGCTGTTCAGGCCTGCATGCAAATCAAGGTAGTCGACAAGGCGCGTGTTCATCATTCTTTTCATGGTCTTGCTGAGGACCCTGGTAAGAGCGATAGTTATGTGGGTCAGCGTAGAATTTCCCGGGTTTGGGTATTGGGATAATTATAGATTCCCGCCATTGATCGGGAAAAAATGAGTTTGAATACAGAGTGTTGAACACTTTTAATAAGTGCTCACGGGCGCCATCTGGGAGATTCTTGATCATGTCGACGTGTATCCGATCTGGCCCAGGTGAAGTTTCACGTGTATGGTCTATGGCGCACTGTAGTTCGTGGAGGGAGAAAGGTTTGTTGAAGACCACTTTGTTTCTAAAAGTCAAGTAAAGATGTTCACTTTCTCGCAAGTCCTTTTTCCGTTGGGAAGCAGCCGTGTAGTTTGTTGATTGCGACGTATGGCTGAAAGTCTGAGCTAGTTTATTTGCGATTTCCGCGTGGGAAGGATAAGTTCTGCGTCCGTCTGAAAGGATGTTAATAGGTCGCTCGGGTTTTCCCTGGATACGACAAATTTTTTCCCACACCTGGGAGAGTGGGGTGTTTCGATTAATAGTGTTGACTAATTGAGCCCAGCTTTCTCGTTTCTTCTCCACTTGGAGTTTTCGGTATACAGCAGATGCCCTTTTCCACGCTACTCGGATCCTGGAGGACAGTGCACGTCGGTAGGCATGGTATAGTCTTTTACGCTCACCTCTTGCTTCTTGCACCTCTAGGCACCACCATGGTTTCGGAAAGAAGGTTGAAGGGGCATATTGGGGAATGCTTGCCTCGGCTGCAGCTTGAAACTTTTCGTATAGTTGGCCGACGAGGTCGTGTTCCGGAATGTTTTCGGGGATGCCGTCCATATCGCTCCACGCGATGTGTGTCGAGTATTCCTCTCAGCTGGCTTTCCGGTAGTTGAATCGAAGTTCTTGTGGGGCAGGATTTCTGGGTTGATTGGTAAAAAGCGATATGATGACTGGGTTATGGTTGCTGTCGTGTGTTGAAGGCAAAACTCACCAATCGAGTTGGGGTGCCTGAGTGGGGGAGCATATGGATAAATCGATGGCAGTTTCACTTTCGGTGGTGATTCGGGTGGGTTGTCCGTCGTTGAGAAGAACCAGGTTGTGAGTTTTTATAGTGTTAGCCATTATCACTACCCTGGGGTCTGTTCTCACGCATCCTCATGTTTCATTGTAGCTGTTGAAGTTTCCAAAGAGGAGTATTGGCGAAGGCAGTTGGTTTAGTAATTCGGTCTTTAGTGCTTCCGAGAGGTCATGGTTTCGTGATGAGTAAATGGATACCACTGTTATTGGCATTAAGACTAATTTCTTAATAGCGACAGCTTGGAGTTCTGTCCTCAGGGGAAGGGAGAGGTGAGGTACGCATTGGTGGACAATAAGTGCCACTCCGCCGTTAGCAGTCACGTTGGTGTGGCCTTCGCGGCGGTGTATGATATATTGGGGGATTCTGAAGGTGACGGTCTCTCGGAGTTTGATCTCTTGGAGGCCTATTACCAAAGGTTTATGGGTGGCGATTAAGAATAGTAATCCGTCTTTCTTGTTTCAGAGTCCCTGGCAGTTCCACCAGAGGTCTTTGGTGTTCATTTTGAAGGTTGTTCGCACTCAGACCTTGATAATCTGGAGTGGTCGCGTGATTTGCTGGACGCGCTTTTGAGTTTGACCAGGGGTTCCGGGTCGAAAGTGTCCGCCTTCGGTGGAAGGCGGTCTGCTGTGGTTGCGGCTGCGAGTGCTCATGTGGGAAGACGAGGGTGTGTGCTCTTTCTGTTTGCTTTGTGAGCGAGTACGCTCTTTTTCTGTGGTAGCCTTTTTGATTTGCGTGGGTGGTTGTGTGGAGTGCAAGGTATTTGGGCCAGATAAGATGACTGGTTGTACAGAGGTCTCGCGTATGAGATTTTCGAGATAAGCGCCGTCGGCGAAGCCGTGATTGTTCTCGCTGGTGGCGTGTTAGTGAGTCGGGTTTGTTAACGGGGGATCGTGTCCCTCGCAGTGGTTTTCCACGAATGGAGCTGCATTTGAGACAGGTGGAGGTAGTTCGGATTTTTTTCTTGGTGGGCCGTTATTTGAGAGTTGTAACTGATCTTTTTGTTCAGTGATGCCTGGGTATCGGAGGCTTCTTCATCTCTTTGCCTTTTCGTTTTTATAGTAGTGAGCCTTGCTGCGTGGTCAACTGCGGGGGATGCATCCATCTCGTCGTCCTCTTGGGCACCGCATAAATCATTTCTAGGACTGTGCGTCTCTGGTGCAGGGGCGGTCTCTGGGCTGAGTGAAGAAGCACTGCAGCCAGGTAGGAGTGTTGGATTCTTGTTACGATGTTGTTTTGATGACGTGTGGATGTCGTCGGGGGAGTTTGGTTAGATTGTCGATTTGACTGCTTTAGCATGATTGAGGCCGTTTGGGTTATCGTCTTACCAGATTTGGATGGCTTGTTTCCATGTAACTCCGCGTTCGTTTTGTGTGATTGTTATTTATTTTTGGTCCATGTATACTGTGCAGTCGCGGTCGCCTGCCTCATGATAGCATGAGCAGTGGTAGCAGTTAGGGTAGCGGGCTGTACAGTCTTTTCTGCCGTGCTCGCCAGAGCACTTCTTACAACGTTGGGGTGTATGTGGCTGGCAGTATGCGATGACGTGGCCGCATTCAAGGCATTTTTTGCACATCATGGGCCATGTTGATACTAGGTAGGTTTTGGTTCTTCCTTGTTAACACGGGATTACTATGAATTCCGGTGCGTCGTGTTCTGGGAAGGTAATTTGGTATGCAGTAGAACTAGCGTCGTTACGTGATTTTATCCATGTTGCTTGAGGGACTTCGGCAACTCCGTAATCCGCAGCTAGACCTTCAGTGCAAGCACTGAGGTCGGTTGTAGGTGTGTAACGCGAGGTGTATATAATTCGTTTGGTATTGGTGAAGGACGGATGTGTTTCAACTGTAACCTTGAGTTTGTTTATGTGGGTAATCTTTTGAAAGACGTTACTTTGTTCACGTTCTACGACGTAGGACAGATATTTCTTTTCCTGTCGTTGAATTTCTTTCGGTTTTCCTCCAAGGTGTTTGGTGAGTGACTTTATCATTATAAATGGATTAGTTAGAAAGGAGACGTTGCTTGCACCACTTTTGTTGAACGTTATGAGGAAGTGGATGGAAAATGGTGCCGGTCTTCTCTCCCGGGTAGGAGGGTCATTCTGGGAAGAGCGCATCGAGACTACAGCGTCTCGTCGCCCGACATCGTGATCTATCTGGTATTGGAGGATGTCCGGTAGGGTGTCCGTCTACTTTGCAGGAAAAACAGTGCTGTTCTTCGGACTGGCACGACTGGGTATCTTCCCGTTTGTCGTGATCGTCCTGGGAGCAGTATAAGCATCTTTGCTTACCATTACAGTTATCTCTCATGTGTCCGTATTTTCTGGCATTTTTAACATCGCATCGGACGTCTCTCAAATGGTGTAACCTTGGTTTTAGTAGCGCAGAAAGGAATGTCTAGATATCTAGGTGGAGTAAGGCAGTTGAATGAATTTTAGTATTAGGACTGTGGTAGTCTCTCTCTCTCTCCTTGGTGTGATTTTTGGTGCGCTTTTTGCTTCGACAACGCAGTCATCGTATTGAACGAGCCCAGTGATGTACTCCTCGACTTCCTCCTTCGGGATATCTTCATTGATTGATTTGGGCCTCATTTCCATCAGAGGGGATATCTTCAACGAAGATCAGACCTGAACTTGTAGAGAAGTCGGGTGTGGCCCTATTTTGCATGGCTCCTCACAGAGTAACGCAACACGACCTAGACCACTACGCGGTTCAGGTCGACCACAGTACACCTTATTTATTCAGGTAAGACTCATACGGAACGAGTCCTTGCCTCCAATCATTTAGAACTTCAAGAGTAATATGCACGCACGCTAGTGCGCACAGGTATCATCGTTGGGGCTGGTACAAGGTTTACGGCTACACGGACAAAGTCAGCTCCGACAGCAATGCAACACAATGTTTACAGCTACGCGGTCTAGTTAAGTAGAGGTACAATTTGGTTATTCGGGTAAGATAAAGACTCAGACGAAACGAATCCCCGCCTCCAACCACTCAGAACTCCTAGAGTAATATGCACGCGCGCCAGTGCGCAGATAGTATCGTCAAAATTGGTACAAGGTCTATAGCTTCAAGGATTGATGAACTCCAACCGCGAAGCGTCACAAGGTTTTATAGCTACGCAGTCTAGGTCAACCCCAGAAACTACATATGGTCCGTGCACGCACGAGCGAGTACAGACTGAAGAAAAAACACCCATTCACAAAATCACAAACCGGAACTCCCGCACAGACACACCAGTATTCAATAAATGACAAAATTTTGGATCGTGAAGACGAAGGTAAGGGCACGTTCGTCACGGGCAGAACAACTGCTCAGATTATTGATTTCGCACTCTTTGTTTAAGGGGATAGAGAGGGGGGGATGGCAGAGGTCCCTTGGGTTCCAATAGGGCCCGACAAATCCCGGAGGGTAACCCAAATCCCCCGGAACTTCCCGAGCTCCCCGGATCCCTCGTTTCAGCTCATCTCGGCTTGTCTCGAATCATTTCGGCCAGTCTCGGCTCGTCGCGACCAACTCGACTCGCCTCAACATGTTTCGACTGGTCTCGCCGTGGCTCTCCCCTTCTGCGCCCGTAATCATGTAGACTGCGATAAAAAAAAAATACTCAAGCATTTTAGGGTGGCAGAGGTGGCTCGGGTTCCTGAAGAGCCCGACGAATCCCGGAGGGTAACCCAAGTCCCCTCGTTTCAGCTCAGTCTCGAATAATTTTGACCAGTCTCGGCTCGAACGTCTATGGTATGTACGGATGCCACAGGAGGTACAGGAACTCCTAAGGTGCAGCACTCCCCGGATGGCAGTAAGGAGGAATAACTCACTACCTACTCTGCTTCAGAGCCCCAAGCATCCGCAGTAGTCTTTAAGGTGCGGGCTGCGCGCTCCAACACCTGCTGAGAGGGAAGATGAAGAAGAGAAAGAAAACGGGGATCCCATGCATGAGATCTACACTAGGTGTAGGGAATTTCACGCATGAGAGCAGTAAGAATGGAAATAAGAAGAAGGAATAGTTGTAGAAAAAGGTTGCACGAAAGAAAGAGCGCAGCTTGGCTGTTATTTGCCACCTGAAAGGAGAATAGTTAGATCCCGTGTGTGAATGTTTGAGTGTGTTTGTGTGCAGCGACTATTAGGAGAGTTGTTAAGAAGGAGTCAGAGACAAGTTTAAGGAAATTTGAACTAAACATAAAATGCAAATGAGGTGAATAAAAAGACAAGCAAATCAGGTTGGGGAGGAAAGGATAGTAAAGGGTGAAGAAGAGGAGAGTTTGAAGGGAAAAAAGGGTGTTCACCCACCCGCCGGTTGGGCCGTGACTCCATGCGGCCCGTGAACCTTACTGGTGCCTAGGGGAGTCTTCCAATCTGATGCTTTTATTTCCTGGCAGTCATTGCAACTAAGTCTCCGGACTTTCTCTAGAACCGCTATGACGCAGCAGAGTCTTTCTATCCGGTCGAAAAACACCTCGCAACACCACCACCTCCTCCTACCTCGCAGGAGGCTCAGCGGCTTTTGGCTCTCTGTACTTGTGACCTTTGCTTTGAAACAGTTTAATAGCTAATTGCACACCTTATAAAGGGTACTCGAAAGCGACATATGCCACCTTTCTCAGAGCAATTCCAGGTTGGGGATAGCTGTGAATTTGGCCAGTGGTTACCTTCACCAGACTGGGCATAGTATGCGATTTGAATTTTGATTTGAGCCTCATTTCCACCAGAGCCTCAACGTGAGTCATAATAGGCTCCCCCGTAGTGCGCGATGTGATTTGAAGGGTTCTTATTATGCTCGACTGCTGTCATCAGTATCATCCACCAGTTGGCCATAGAAACAATTTGGGCAGTAGATCACCTCTATCTGACTGGGCATAGTATGTAATTTGAAGGGTTCTTTTCATGTTCGACTGCTGTCATCAGTTTCATTCACCAGTTGGCTATAGAAACAATTTGGGCAGTGGTTTACCTCTACCAGACTGGGTATAGCCTGTAAGTTGAAGGGTTCTTTTCAGACTAGACTGCTGTTATCAGTAGCATCCACCCGTTGGCCATAGAAACAATAGACAGAACCACTATTCAAACTGCTCAGTAATATTTTTTGCTGTCTTGTACTTCTTCTTGGTCGAGTTAACTCCCAATCCTTCTCTTCAACTAGACTGGCGTCCTTTGAATGTAATTTGCCATGTAGAACAATCTAGGAATGCACCTTCCGCCCCAGGAAAGGCCACTATGGACTGGTCCCTTTACGAGGAGTCCAGAGAAGGCCCATCTGCAACCAGCATCACATGGGTGTACAGCTGCACGGACTGGATGCTTGGATCTTGCTACTCAAGAGACCTTACTCCGTGAAGAATCGTGGAAGCTTGATTCTGTGATAGTCGGGGCTTCTCACGGCCCTCTTAGGTCAGCTAATAAGACTACTGACAACGGTGCTCTTGCCGAGCATAACAGATGAAATGATGTACCCTTTCGTAGGTAAGCACAATAAAGCGCAGAAGGATAATTGAATTTTGAAAGTAGAAAAATCGCTTCCATTTCAATTCTGTTCTCGGGGCTTCTTTGTGACGTCACAATGTACGGCAATGGTTATTCAACTCTAGTAAACGAGATAGGGTAGTACCCCGAAGTGCCCAAGCCGAATTGGCAGCTGCATCTCTCGGAGGCAAATTTCATCTATATTTGTATGGTTGGGCGTGGGATAACCGGGGGAACGCCCAACTTCCCCAAGTGGTCTTCGATCCACTTCTTGCGGATCAGCAACAGAACGACCCGGTGTTACAATGCAAGTGGTGTTAAAAAATTGCTTATCAGCAAAATGACCTATTGTTGCATCACGAGTGAAAATCAGTCCACTGCCTGCAGATCAACAAAAGAGCCTAGAGTAGTCATCAATCACTTCTTCCTGCAGATCAGCCAGAAGACCTACTGTTACATGACAAGTGGTCCTCGATCCCCTATCCGCAGATTAGTAGTAGCAGGGACGTGTTACATCACAAATGATTCAGTCAGATCGGTATCAGAAGAACTCAGTATTTTATCACAAGTGGTCATCAATTTACCCAGTAGATCAGCAAAAGGACCTAGTGTTATATTACACGTGTTCATCAATCCATCGCCTTAATGAGTTGGAAAGAAGGAATTAGATTAGAGATCAGAGTGCCAAGGCTTTCTAGCGCACTGGAGTTATCGTCCTCTGGAGCCAAATGTCAAACCAGAGAGTGACGAGGCTTTCTAGCGCGCTGGAGTCATCGTCCTTCTGGCGCCGAATGTCAAACCAGCAAACAGTGCTGCATCAAGTTAGTCTTTGTTTTTCTTCTTTTCCAATGTTCAAGTTAAGGTTTACTACTGCGCAAAGTCAAAGTCCTTTACGCGGCGAACGTCTATGGTATGTACGGGTGCCACAGGAGGTACAGGAACTCCTAAGGCGCTGAGCCCATATGATCCCAGCACTCCCCGGATGGCAGTAAGGAGGAATAACACACTACCTACCCTGCTTCAGAGCCCCAAGGATCCGCAGTAGTCCTTAAGGTGCGGGCTACGCGCTCCAACACCTGCTGAGGGGGAAGATGAAGAAGAGACAGAAAACGGGGATCCCATGCATGAGATCTACACTAGGTGTAGGAAATTTCAAGCATGAGAACAGCAAGAATGGAAAGAAGAAGAAGGAATAGTCGCAGAAACAGGTTGCATTTAAGAGCGAAACTTGGCAGTTATTCGTCACCCCAAAAAAGAATAGTTAGAACCGGTATGTGTATGTTTGAGTGTGCGTGTCTATGTGCGCGTGCATGTGTTTGTGTGCAACGACTATTTGGAGAATTGTTAAGGAGTCTGAGACAAGCTAAAGGAAATTGGAACTAAACGTATGATGCAAATGAGGTAAATAAAAGGTAAGCAATTCAGGATGGGGGAGAAAAGGGGATTGTGAAGGGTGAAGAAGAGGGGAGTCTGAAGGTAAATAAGGGTGTTCACCCCCCCCCC
>SDVV010009453.1:0-16698 GCA_016164225.1 Gammarus roeselii | reverse complement strand
AGTTAAATTACCTGTAAATCATTTTTTTTATAGATAACAGATAACTATGGTACATATGTTATACATTAGCTTACTGTATAAAAATGAAATTGGACGTTTCATCTTCAACATGAAATGTTTTTTTTGTAAATTTTCAACAACAAAAGAACAGATCAGCTTTATCTGAACTTCATATGGATTTTTATTACAATAATATATGAGAACAAAGCTTCTTCATTAATTTACTTAATATAGATTTTTATTAGCTAGCTACAATGTTTCCTGAGAACAAAGCTTCCACATCAAATTTATAACATAATATGGATTTTTATTGCAACATTATTTCAGAACAGAGCTTTCACTTTAATTAACTTGATATGAATTTGTATTAGCTACAATATTATATCAAAACAAACTTTTCATATTAATCAACTTGATATAGTTACAATATTATATCAAAACAAATCTTTCACATTAATTCTTCCTATCAGATTTTCACAAAGATTAAATATGGCTACAGATAACATCAAGTAGTTTTCTTGATAATTCAGAATGTTTAATTATACAAAATATTCATTTGCTGCTGCAGATATATTTCTATGATTTTTCAATGTCTATATTCAAATGATTTTTAGTTTGGTTGATAACTATAAATAAGTAGCTATCTCACCTTTGGTAGGGCTCTTTATCAAATCTTTTTATTTTGTCAGCACATTGATTGCTCAAAGTCAACCACTTTAACTTAGTGTCCTAAGGCTGACAGGTTTCACTTCCCTTAAAAGGTCTATATGTTTGTTTAATATTTCATCATTTAGATTGAAGATAGATTTATTTTGAATAACTATATTGTTACTTCATAGCTAGGTACTGTTTATCATGTTGTGTGTTGGTCATTGCTGTCTAGATAATTTGTCTGAAGTTGTTAGTTATCCCAATGAGGATGATGATGTAAGGTTGGTGTTCGTGCAATTAAAGGTATTGCATAGCTATAATTTCAACTTTTTTCATCATATAGTGGGGGTAAACAGAAGGAAATTTATGACCAAGTAGCTAAACCAAAATCTTGGCCAATTTTGCTTATGTCTGCGTGGAAAATGCATTATTCCTTTGATTTAAATGCTACCTTGCTATCTCCCGTTGCTGTCTTCTATGATGCTTCTGATTCATGAGCATAATTTAACTACTGCTAATATTCAATAGCAATGAAGGACTGAACTAAGTACAACCTAGCCACAGTAGCTAAATGTTAGCTCTTCCACCTCTCACAGTCACTTTCAAATCCACCGCTATGACTAAGGTTGCTATTAAATTTGGATTAAGAAAGTTGAGCCTTGTCTCTTTTGTGGTATTTCTTTGTGCATAACAAAAAGCAATGTTTGAGTCTCCATTCACATTTCAACTGTTCCATTCATCTGCTTTCACGATTCAGGATAATTATCATCAGCTAGCAACCACCATTAGTGTTGCAATTGCTACTGTAGCTCATCCAACAGTAGTTGGTGGAAATTTGTTCTGCACTTAATAGTAATATATACATTTTAACATGCAAAGTTTTAACAGATAGTCAGTTGAATCATAATACATATTTTTGGCAGTGTCTGGATGTTATATAACCCCATATATCAGTATTTTAAGTATGTAATTCACTATGTGGCTATCTACTTGGTATATTTTTACACTTTGCTAAAGTATCAAATGTTGAACCTTAACTATATGTACAGAATTAGTTTCATTAGCTCTTGGTGCTGAAGTAGCTAAATTAATTTGTTTCAGATGCATATCGCAGCGTTGGCAGCGAGGAGGCAATGCCTCCAACAATGCATCAGTACTTGGCATTCTCGATGCAAAGCCCACCCTTCTATGCACTCTAGCAGACTCCAGAGAAAAAGAGTAAGTAAAAAAAGTACACAGAAGTAAAATATGCTAGGACAGAATAGCTTATATGCTTTATTAAGAAGGAAATAAACTCCCTGTTTAATTTTTGATCACTATTCTATCATGCATGGTAGCTAGTTAGTATTAGCATGAGTAGAGTGGATTGGATTAGATATAGGAGCTCATCTCTACCAGAACCCTGACATTAGCCTTTGCAAGCTTCCACATAGAGCTCAGAGTTTTTCCTATTCAGATAGGTTTGCACTTGAGTAGCTATGTTAAGAAAAATAACTTTGAAGGATTAAACTTAGAAATTTGTAAGTGTGGGGTGAAAGCACACCTGTACTTACAAGATTATTTCTCATGAAAAAAAATCAAAGGATCTACACTAAGCTCCTGAACAGATATTTTTCTGTGCTCTTCTGATTAATATACCAAAGTAGCTACATTGTGTGGTGAGAGGAGAGGACCTGAGAGATGTGGAGGAAGAATGGGAGACATTATGGGATGCGTTTCTAAGATGTGCGGAGAAAGTGTGATGTGCGGGCTGTGTGGGAGGGTGCAGGAGGAAAAGCTGGGAGTGGTGGAACGAGGAGGTCAAACTGGCGGTGGCACGGAAAAGAGGAGTGGTTGCTGGTAAAGTCTGAGGTGGCTCATGACAGCTACAAAGAGAGGTGAAGCGTGTGATGAGGAGAGCCAAAAGGGATGCTGATGCCAGGTGGGGCAGACAGTTGTGCCAGAATTTTGAGAAGAACAAAAAGATGTTCTGGAAAGAGGTGAAAAGGTTGAGAAAGGGAGAGACAGGAAAGAAGGAAGTTATGAAAGATGAAAACGGCCAGTTGTTGTTGGAAAGTGGTGATGTACGGAAGAGGTGGGCCAAGTATTTTGATGAGTTGTTGAATGTCGAGGATGACAGAGAGGCTGACATAGTTGCTGTGAGTGGTGGTGCTCGGATGCCAGTTTTAGGAGAAAGACTAGTTGCGGACATTACCAGGGAAGAGGTGCAGGAGGTGGTGGACGTGATGAGAGCAGGGAAAGCCCTGGTTTGGATGGCGTTGCGACCAAGTGTCTGAAGAAGGGTGAAGTAACGATTGTCGAATAGTTGGTGAGGTTACTGAACTTGTGTTTTGTTGCAGGCGTGGTACCGAATGAGTGGCGCAGTGCCTGCATTGTTCCGCTATATTAAGGCAAGGGAGATTGAAATGAATGCTGCAACTTGAGAGGTATCAGTCTGTTATGTGTGGTTGGAAAGTTGTATGGGCGAGTGCTGATCAAAAGGATTAGAGACTGTACCGTCTGCGCAATTGGACAGAAACAGTGTGACTTTAGGAGTGGTAGAGGGTGTACCGATCAGATTTTTGCAGTGAGACAGGTCTGTGAGAAGTACCTTGCCAAAGGAAAGGATGTGTTCTGGGCCTCCATGGATCTGGAGAAGGCATACAACAGGATCAACACTAAAGCGCTGTGGAGGGTGTTGTGTTTGTATGGATTGGGCAGACATCTGTTGAAAGTGGTGGAGAGTTTCTATGCCGACAGCCGAGCATGTGTCAGAGTGGGGAGCGAGGTGAGTGATTGGTTCACAGTGAAAGTGGGACTGAGACGAGGCTGTGTGATGTCTCCCTGGCTGTTCAACCTCTATATGGATGGAGTGTTTACAAGTGTATGAAGACAACAACAGGCGTTTTGGCCCAAACTGGGTTGCCTTTTAATAGAAGAAGTCAAGTTCTGAAGTAGAACGACTAAGATAGTGTCTTTTGTCTGTGTATTTTTTGTTTTAATAGATCGAGAAAGGGAAAATTTGCTGAAGGAAATAACATTTAATAATGATTCTTGAAACAACTCAAATAAGCACCTGAAGATAAGACACCGACCAGATCAACACCCACGGTGTCGATCTGAGATTGTACAGTTTCATTCCTCGAACACCGAATTACAACGAGCAGGTACCAATGCTGGGCACCTCATTTACTGTGCCAGTGCCAGTGCCTGGCACTAATTTAACCGTATGGGTTTCAATGGCGAACACCATTTTTCACGAATATACTGGTGAAGTGCTATAGATGGGAGCTATTTAGCGTCGATTTTGGTAGAATTTATTGAGCCGTGATATAAACGTTTCGATTGTATCGCTGTTCACAACTTCCTCAGGAAGTCTTCCAATCTTCGACAACCCTATATGTGAAGAAATTTCTCGTGATATCAAGTGTAAAACGCTTGCCAACAGTTTTGTATCCATTATTCTTGGTTACTCCAGTCGCATTTAAAGTGAAAGGGCTTGCTCGCTCAACATTTTCCTTACCATTCATAATCTTCCACACTTCGATCATGTCACCTCTGACTCTACGTTTCTTTAGCAAATAAAGGTTGAGTTTGCGCAGTCTATCTTCATACGATTTATTGCGCAGCAAAGGGATTAGCTTGGTAGCTCTACGTTAGACCTTCTCTAATTTAATGATGTCTTCTCTGAGGTATGGGGACCAGAATTGGACGGAATACTCAAGGTGCTGTCTAACAAAGGCAGTGTATAACTTGCAAATACTATTTCTACTCTTGTACGAGATTGTGCGGGATATCATGCCCAACATTTTATTGCCTTTTTTGGCTGCATCGTTTCATTGCTTGGTGCTTTTCAAGTCGTAACTAATTATGACACCTAGATCTCTCTCTTCGGTGACGGGCATCAGTTTGTTTCCGGACATTGAATATTTGTATTTAGGGTTTTGGTGACCAATGTGCATAACTTTACACTTGTCGATATTGAATTTCATTTGCCACTTTTCTGACCATTTAACAATTTTGTTCAAGTCTGATTGGATCTGCTCGCACTTGATTTTGGTTTGCACTTTTCCTCTTAGCTTGGTATCGTCTGCAAACTTACTAATGTTCGAGAGTACGTTACTGTCGAGATCGTTTATGAATATTATGAAGAGAACTGGACCTAACACAGATCCTTGGGGCACGCCGCTTGTAACGTTACCCCAATTGGAGGAAGCTCCGTTAAGTACGACTCGCTGCCGTCTGTCCGTGAGCCAGCATTTTATCCAGTTATTGAGTTCACCTCGAATGCCGATGCTGTGCAATTTACTAACCAAGCGCTTGTGAGGAACTTAATCAGTCAAGGTAAATGATGTCGATCGGAGATTTCGCGTCGTGAAATTCAATTATATTCTTGAAAAAAAGCAGCAGGTTAGTAAGACATGAACGATTGCGTCTGAAGCCATACTGAGAGTTTACTATTAACTGATTTAATTCTAAAAATTCTGTAATTTTATCCGTGATCAAACTTTCCATAAATTTGCCTATGACTGAAGTGAGACTTATTGGACGGTAATTTTCGGGACACTTACTGTCCCCTTTTTTGAAAATTGGGGTGAGGTTGGCCTCGTTCCATTGAGAAGGGCAGGTGCCTTTTGTCAGAGACTGGGTGAAAATGTTTGCTAGATGTTCGTCAATTTCGTTCTTAGTCTCTTTCAGTATTCTGGGATGAACTTGGTCTGGACCGGGAGATTTTGTAACTTTCAATTTTTCGATATATTTAATAACTTCGGCAGGGGTAAAGTTCACTGTGCTTAGGGGTTTGTCTTAGCGCTATGATATCCTCAGGGTTAGGAATATCCGCATTCTCTAATGTAAATACAGAACAGAAAAATTGGTTAAGAAGGACGCTCATTTTAGTGTCGTCAGTTTTTAGCTCCTCGATATCATTTTCAAGAGGGCCAATTACAGATCTTCAGTTTTTTTGATTGATATATAACTGAAAAATTGTTTGGATTAGTTTCGGCGTTGGTTGCAATTTCATTTTCGTAATCTTTTTTCTTACGTTTTTGGACCGTCTTAAAAATCGGTCTGCTGATTTTGTACTCATTTTTTGCAGCATCGTTGTGCGGGTGTTTCTGTTTGCGATTGGAGACGCTGCAACTCTCCTTTCCAGTACTTAGGCTGATTGACTGCTGTTCGCCTGTTTTTGCGAGGGACATGGTCATTTTCAATATTTTGAAATGCACTAAAAAAATTGTTTAGCAATGGATTGACATCTTGTCCGAGGGTTATATCTGCGGACGCCACTGCCTCTCTTAAGCTATCAAAGTTTGCTAATCTAAAATTAGGGACTTTTTTTACTGTTAGTTGACGTTATCAACTTGAGCTCAATCATAAAACGAATACAGTTGTGATCGCTATTTCCGAGGGGTTCGCCCACTTCGACGTTTGTGACATGAGAGTTGCTTGCACTGAGTATAAGATCAAGAATATTACTACCTCTTGTAAGTGTCTTTACCATTTGGGTCATAAACTTATCGTCAGCAAAATAAATCAGGCGTTGGCCAGTGGCCGTACATTCTTCTGTTTCCCAATCGATGTCGGGAATGTTGAAGTCTCCAAGTACTATACAGTTTTGTGTTCTGACCACATCGACGAGGGTGTTGTAAAGATCGATATCATCTGCGACGTTGCTCTTGGGAGGACGATAAACTAGTGTGATTTGACACTTTGTATGTTTACCGACTACTTGAATTGAAATTATGTCGTGTCTGCTGCTTGGAATGGGGACTTATATCATTTGTAGAGTATTTTTCACGAGAAACAATACTCCTCCACCTCCACAGCCTAGTCTATCTTTGTGGAATAGGGAAAAACCCGGGAGTGTGAATTCGCCCAGATAATTTCTGGTGCTTGATCTCATCCACGATTCTGTGATGGCTATTATGTCGATCTCATCATTAGTTGCGAGGATTCCCAATTCGTCTATTTTGTCTCGTAGACTTCTAACGTTTACATAGTAACATTTGAGAGTATTTTGACTCGAAATCCTGCCAGAAACTCTTCGGCTGCGGTCGCTGCGGTCGGGGGCTGTGTTACTTTGTTGGACTTTTTTGTTAGTAGTGAAACTGTTTTTGTTGGTTGTTCCTCTATCGTTACTGCAGGGTCCGTGATTGCTGATTGCTCTGGCGGCGGCTGTTCACTCATTTCGTTGGGCAGTAACGGCGAAGTCTTGTGTTTGGCGTCGAGAAAGTTTTTTGATTTAATTTCGGTGACAAGGCCAGCACTGATAGTCTGAAGGATGCTTCCAAGGGTATCAAGCCCAGACGTGTTCATGCGTGCCTTGTTGGTGACTCTATCGCAATTATAGTTTTTGGGGTTGATCATCGTTTCCCAATGGTCCGAGAATGAGATTTGTTGTGCTTTGCAAAACGATGTTATGCGATTGTTTAGAAATATCATCTTGCTCAATCTGTATCTACCTTGGTTTCGATGGGGCAGGATGCCAGTGACATGGATGTTTGAGTGCGATCTTTTGACGTTTGTTAGCATGGTTATATACCTTACCCATGTTTCTTCAGTCTGCGCCATCACGTCTTTTGCCCCGACTTGTAGTATGATTGGTTTAGAAGAAGGTATGTTTTCCTCTTTGATTATTTCTTCAATATTGTCAATTTTCAAGTCTGGTTTACCGAGTATTTTTAGTTAGACTCTTTCTTTTCGCTGATTTGCTTTGACGGAGCTGACATTGTAGTCGCCAATCACGATAATTTTCTCGGGGATTTGAGTCCATTTCGTCGGGCAACACATCAAAACGTTTGCTTGTATCAGTTCGGGTGTGGCGGGACTGTCGCCCGACCAGCGATGCTTTGCCACTGACTGACTGCCGCCTGTTTACTACAGTTGTGTAGAGTGTCTCAGCACTGTTGACCTTATTTTCTATCGATTTGACACGGTCGTTGGTTTCTGAGTCTAGAACTGTAAGTTTCTTTGCCAGTTCCGAGTCTAAGTGCACTTGGAGTTCATTTACCCGATGCAGGATAGTTTTAGCAATCTCTTTTGTTCCTTCTATTTTGCTATTTATCACATCTTTGAGTTTGCCAAATTGTTTCTGCCCGCTTTTCAGTTCTAATTCAACAGCTAGCAGCCTTGTATTGGCGTTAACTGCATCTGCGTTGGGTGGGCCACCAGAAGCATGAGTTAACTGTGCTTTCAGTTGTTTAATCTCTTCGGCATGTTGGCAGAATTTACAGCTCGCTATTTTGCACTCTCCGTTTGAAGGCGTATTAAGCGTTTGCATAGAAGAGCTACCACCATACATTAGTTCGGGAGTGTACGATTGGCGGCAGGTTACACATTCTAGTTTCATCGCACGAGTCATCTTGAACTTGTTGAGTGAGCAGCTACAAACCGTGAACTTGAAGACCAAGTGCTATGTTCTTTATCCTTGTAAACAGCAGATATGTGGATAATAGGTTTAACCCGTTTCTTGTAGATAGCAGATATGAATGTACTACCTATAATTAGATACGGGGTGTGACGGTTATATCGACGATTTGAAAGCGGAATTTAAACGGAATTCAAACATGGGGGTTGTGACGGTTGTATAGACGATTCGAAAACGGAATTAAAAACGGGATTAATACAAATGCGAGTGAGTTGAATGCCCGTTATTGTCGGATGCACTTTAGAACAAAATTAAAACGGACCCAATACATGCGGGTTGTGGTTCTGTTACAAAGAGCCGGCCAGATTTGAGAGTGTTGAAGTTTGGAATCCTAATAACATCTTGAATACTGTTTTAGACACAGGTAACACATGCACAGCTAAAATGTGAGATAAACAAAGTAGAGCAACATCCTAATAGTGCTGCATCCTAACAGAGGTATCCTAACAGGGCGGAATTACGTTTTCAAGTTATACATATGCAGAGGTATCCTAACAGTGCGGAAATACATTTTCTACTACAATTATGCTGCTAAATATTCACATTCCGGATGCTCATACACTCAATTACATTGATAAAGTACAGTCTATTAATACAGCCGCAATAAAGATACAATGAGTAAAGATAGAAATCGAGCTTATAGAACACTAATGACACAGTTTGAGTGGTCAGGGAGGTGAACGCGAGTGTGCTGGGTCTTGGCTTGGGACTGTTGGAAGCGAATGGGCGGAGTTGGCAGTTGAGCCAGTTGCTATTTGCTGATTATACGGCCCTGGTTGCGGATTCGTAGGAGAAACTATATAGGCAAGTGTCTGAGTTTGGTAGTGTGTGTGAAAGGAGGAAGCTTCGAGTGAACGTCGGTAAGAGTAAAGTAATGAGATGCTCGAGGACTGTCAATGCGAGCAAAATTAGTGTCACCCTTAATGGAGAGCTCATGGAGGAAGTTTAGTGTTTTAAGTATCTGGGCTCCCATGTGGAGATAACTGAACTAGTGGAAACTGAAGTAAAGGCGCGAGTATAGGAGGGATGTAAAGTGTTGGGTGCACTAAAGAGCATAATGAGCTGTAGGACGTTGATGATGTAAGCAAAGAGAGGGCTGTATGAGGGTGTTGTTGTCCCAACTGTGCTCTACGGAGCTGAGACTTGGGGGGTGAGAGCAGAGGAGAGAAGAAGGTTGAATGTTTTGATATGAAATGTTTAAGGAGCATGGCTGGAGTAACGCTGAAAGACCGGATCACCAACGACGTGGTTCAAAACAGAACAGGGATGGTGAAAAAGTTGGAGAACAGAGTGGATTCGCGTGTACTGAGATGGTTCGGGCACATGGAGAGGATGGATGAAGGAAGATTGGTGAAAAGGGTGATGAATGCGGAGGCGAATGGTTGCAGGCCTAGAGGTAGACCGAAGTTTGGGTGGAGGGATGGTGTGAAGCAGGCATTGGGAAGGAGAGACATGAATGTGGAGGGGGCGAGAGAGCGTGGAATGATCAGGCGTGAGTGGAGAATGGTTGATTTGGACGCTGCTCTGATGTGCTTTCCCGCCATTGGCATCCCGCTGTCGGGATGGTCGTGGGTAGGGGGGGGGGGCCGGTCATTATGACACGGCGGGGGTAAACCAGTGGAAACTGTGGGCCCTGCTGCTGACGACGGATCCTCGGACTGCACTCGTGACCCAGAGTGTATGTTGAGGGGTTACCGGCCGGACCCTTTATCACAAAAGGGCTAAGTTGTGTGAGTGTGAGCTTATGAGGGTGTGAGGTGCGCCTTGCCGTCGGCCACCCCCCCTCTCGAGTTGCAGCATTCATGTTTATCTCCTTTGCCCTTATATAGCGGAACAATGCAGGCACTGCGCCACTCACTCGGTACCACGCCTGCAACAAAACACAAGTTCAGTAACCTCACCAACTATTCGACAATCGTTACTTCACCCTTCTTCAGACACTTGGTCGCAACGCCATCCAAACCAGGGGCTTTCCCTGCTTTCATCACGTCCACCGCCTCCTGCACCTCTTCCCTGGTAATGTCCGCAACAAGTCTTTATCCCAAAACTGGCATCGGAACACCAACACCCACGGTAACAATGTCAGCCTCTCTGTCATCCTCAACATTCAACAACTCATCAAAATACTTGGCCCACCTCTTCCGTACCTCACCACTTTCCAACAACAACTGGCCGTTTTCATCTTTCACCACTCCCTCCTTTCCGGTCTCTCCCTTTCTCTCCCTCTTCACCTCTTTCCAGAACATCTTTTTGTTCTCCTCAAAATTCTGGCACAACCGTCTGCCCCACCTGGCATCAGCGTCCCTTTTGACTCTCCTCATCACCCGCTTCACCTCGTTTCTCCTCTCTTTGTAGCTTTCTTGAGTCACCTCCGACTTCCCCTGCAACCATTCCTCAAACGCTCCTCTTTTCCGTGCCACCGCCAGTTTGATCTCCTCGATCCACCACTCGCAGCCTTTCCTCCTGCACCCTCTCAGACGGCGCGCACCACACACCTTCTTCGCACATCTCAGCAACGCATCCCTTAATGTCTTCCATTCTTCCTCCACATCTCTCAGGTCCTCTCCTCTCACGTTGTCATATTCTTGCTTCAACGCCTGCTGGAACTCCTCGGCTCTACTTTTCACATTCAGTCCGCTCACTTTCACTACCTCTCTCCCCCTCTCACTCGTTTGTTGCCCTTCCACTCCTGCTCCACTCTTAATCTACCTTCCACCAGCAGATGGTCAGACACTTCTCCACCCTCCCCTCTCAACACTCGCACTTCCACCAGCCTCCCCACCACTCTCCTCGATATCAGCACAAAATCCATCAGTGCTCTCTCCACCATTGCACCATGGGCCATCCTTACCCATGTGTACTTGTGAATATCTCGCTTCTTGAACAAACTGTTCCCGACCACCAACTCCTGCTCCATACAAAGACCTATCAGGTTTTCTCCATTGTCATTTCTACCGGGAACGCCATACCTTTCTATCACATTCACCACCACTACATCTCCAACTCTCGCATTAAGGTCACCCAGTACAACTACATTGGAATGACCTCCAAAACTCTCAATACACTCACTCAGGTCAGTCCAGAATTGCTCCCTCTCCTCTTCACTCCTCTTGCTGCCAGGTCCGTAAACACTCACAAATGCCCATCTTTCTACGCCTAACTTGACTTTCACCCACATCAATCTTGAGGACACCTCCTTCCATACGGTAGCGCTACTAGTCACTCAATATCAAGACCACACCTTCTCGTGCCCTACCTTCCTCTACACCAGACTTTCTTCCACTTACCACACAAAACTCACATTTGCTCTTACCTTTCAACTTCGTCTCACTTAGCGCCAACACATCAAACTTCCTCCTCACAAACATCTCACCAATCTTCCTCCTCTTTACATCATTCGTACTACAGCCACGCACATTCAGCGACCCTAACAATAATGTTCGGAGAGGCGTGTGCCTCTCTTCTCCCCCCGCTCGTCTTGCCGTCTTCGCGGTAAGGTTTTACAGAGAACGGGATTCCTAGCCCCTTCGCTCCGCCCCGTTTAGTCGCCTTTTACGACACGCTGGGGTTACGGTAGCACGATTCTACTCCCGGCTACGGGGCGCCTCTTTAGTCGCCTTCTACGACACGCGGTGGATACGGTAGCAAGATTTTAAAGCCCCGGCTACAAGGCCTGAAAAGTCTACCACCACATAATCCTGGTCATCATGCCATCGTCCCGTTCGTGTAGGTACACGCATATGAAACATCAGGTAATTTACAGCATTGAGGAAGTACGTCACAAGCCAAACCAATTTGAAGAAGGCTCAAAACATGGCATTCGTGGTATCCTCTTCAAAATAGCACTGCACATTAGCATCAACCTCGTAAAATGTGCTATTGAGTATATCTTTCCTAATAAATCGCTCGTAAAAATTTACATAAATGTTCAAGAGTTTACGTAGGTACTTATATTAGAAGCTGCTTCAAACGGTAGGAAGCGAAATCATTAAAAATAATAAAAAGAAACTAGTTTGTTGGCTAAGCTCTTTCATCTTCATAAGCATCACCACAACAGTGTTACGTCCCAAACATAAGATGAGAAGCTCGTGCTCAGATTATGCTCTGTAATGGATGCTGATAACTTGTTCTTGATAGTTCGAAGCTAGCTTAGCAAGGGAATCTGCTAGCTCATCTCCCCCTTATTCCCGCATCGCCCGAATCCAGCCGAATTTGACCGCTTGGCTTGCTTAGGACATATTAAAGAGATTATTTGTCGTATACGTGGAGCGGGGTGCGTATACTACCGAGTTTTCAACTTATTCAGAGCACTCAACATGAGAAGAGATAAATAACTCAGCAGAAGAAGCAGAGGCTGCTTGCGAGAGTGCAAGAGAAAGCTATGTTTATATGTTAGATATCGTTGTGCCCAAAACAAAGCTAATACTAGCAGTTCTTGTGCAAAGAAGCCTTGTAAAATCAGTCGTCTTTGTCATTGCATTTAATGTAGGAATCGGCGTCGTTTGTCCATCTCTGAAAAACTCGGAATAATTGGAGCTATGTACGTACAAAAGTTAGGCATGCATTCATATGACGGTGGTGGAGTTGAAAGTTGATGCCGCTTTGTTGACCATACACCGACCAATCTTTTCACATCCAGGCCCTGACTGGTATGAGCAATGTGAAGTGCGTACTAACTTCTCCTAACCGGACACTATTTAATAATTCAGCGTGCGTATTGTGTCATACAGTAGAACAATTTTTTATTATCTTCTGCATTGTTAATGTATTTTTATTCTAGTTTCATGTTCTCCGACATGAAGAAGTATGGCATCGTGACTGACCGCATCGTGCTTCACGCCGGCCGCCAGTGCCCATCGTCGGTGGTGATCTGCTCTCTATCGACTGGCTCTCGAACCATCGTCCATAGCAACCAAGATCTACCGGAAATCTCTCCTCAAGATTTGGAAAAAATAGATCTGAACCAGTACTCGTGGGTGCATTTTGAAGTGAGTAGATCGAGGCAATACTTATGAGGTCGAATGACAGGTAGCTATTAGAAATCTGAATAATTACCTTTTTCGGCTGAGAAATCAATAGCTTGATGCTCTGCATTCAATCAGTAGACAAATGTAATAATTTTGTGATTTGCAGGGCCGCAATGTGAAGGCAGTAGCGGAAATGCAACAAATAATTGCCCGTAAGGCTCCGCAAGTGACGGTATCTGTGGAGTTGGAGAAAGCCCGGGCCGATCTAGAAGAACTGTCCATGAATGCCGACATAATCTTCGCTTCCAAAGATTATGCAAAACACATGGGTTACAATGATATGAAGTCCGCTGTCGATGGAATGCTTCAAAAGGCATCTCAAAGGTCTGTTGACAGTTATGACTCATCAGATTTCGTAGGTTTTGTTGACGACACTGAAACCACTTGTATTTTATCCTGTGTATGATATATTTGGCTAAGTAACTTTCTCTAAACTGCAGAAGAAAATTTGGGTGAAAATAGATTTGTATAGCTAGCCACGTGTCACGGGCAGGCTTTGGGGCAATCAACGGCAACAAGGCATCACAAGTTCAGTTCCTAGTACCGTTTTGGTTCGAACACGCCTGTGATGAGATTCTATGTATTCACGTATGTACAGTAGCGAACGAAATGAGATTCTAGGTATTCATGTATGTACAGTAAGAAGCTTCGTCCACACATAGTACCGTAAGAAATTTCTAAATGATTTTAAATTTCACGTGGGGAAAGTTGAATTTGTTTTTCCAGTTACAGACTAACTATTAACGAATATTTGCTCGCCACTGTAGATAAAAAAAAAACAATCTCATTGCAGGGAAGTTTGCATCAAAACGCGGGAATAAGGTATCAATGTTTACTATGTTGCAACAGACACAATGACACGCTAATTGTGCGTGCCTCATAAATTCCATAATTCTTCTTCGGCGTGCAGTGCTAACCCAATAATAAGTTGCAGACGGTTTTCCTAAGCACAGCAATTCGTCGTGGAACTTGAACAAGGAGCGCCACTGAATTAAGGGGTCTATTTCCACAGTCATGTGTTTACCCTTGAACCGACCTTGAGAGATACTGGTGGCAACTATACAGATTGGATCACCGTGCCGGGCGTGATTTCTAGAGCGATGGAGTCGATGTTATTCCAGCGCCGTGCCAACTAGCTGATTAGATTTGAGCCAACTATCCAATTTTGTTTCAGATGCAGCACAGTCATAGTGCCCTGGGGCGAGGAGGGCGCATGCGGCCGGTCTCGCAACGATAGTCAGGTGTTCACTAGCCCCGCCTTCACGCCGTCAGGAGGCGTAGTGGACTCGTTAGGGGCAGGAGACACCTTCATTGCTGCCACCATCTACGCGCTTGCTAGGAAAAACTCCCTTCAACAATGCCTTGCGTTCGGGTGTCGCGTGGCTGGGTTCAAAGTTGGCCTCAAAGGTTGGGAAGAACTTAGGATACAGTTACCTCTGCAGGATTGGGTGAAGGACATTTAACTTTTTCCTACTACTCTCATGTTTTCGGATAACAGAACGCCAATTTCGTTAACCCAACTAACTTTATTATTGGAACAAACTGATGCAATTTAAATGATGATCAGCCTGTAGTAAAGGAGTAAATTATGTTTTTTCAATTTTTCGTCATTGAAAGAACAGGAATTAGTGAGATGGGAAGCCTGGTAATAGTTGTGGAAGAAGATGAGACTTTCAGTGCTGCCGTGTTGAAATTAGCAAGAAATGAGCACGGTGTCGCGGTTTGGATGGGTGTAGGGGAAGAAGTTTCGAGTGGTGGAACTATGAGATTAAACTAGCGGTGGCTCACCGGACGACTATAGAGAAGAAAAAACTACACTGAATAATCGTCAAACATACTCGGAATATGCGTTGAACCTATACATTGACACACTTCAATTGCCCTACGGGGGAGTCTACATAAACTTCGCGTTGGGACTCCGGTTGAAAAATGAAGCGACTATAACAACAACAACAGCTACCCCTATGCGCATTGCCGCCCTAACCCGAAGTGTGTTACGGTGTCCTTGCCGAACACTTTCGTGCTATAATGGGCGAAGTTTTGATATGTGTGTCAGTGTATGAGAGTATGAGGTGCGTCTTGGCGTCGGCTATCCCCTTTCTGTGGGTCTCTGCATTGCGTCCGTATCTGTATGTAGTGAAAATTCAATTTCTGAAGGAGGAGTTTTTTCCAACCTGTATACCGTTTAATTAAATGATCGCGCATTTTCAGACTTAGAAGTTATAATACATTGACTGACGAAATAACTTTTAAACTGTTAGGAGAAACCTAATAGAAGTTTTTCTTTGGTTTGGGGTGGATGGATGATTATTGATTTTGAAGATCATTAACACTTTATTTTAGTATATCTTATTTCGTGGGCTCAATTATTTTTCTCTGCCCTTCTCAAGAGGGTTCGAAGGTGTCCCAAAGGGCCCCAGAAGGGTCCACGGTCAAGTGGGGCCCCCCCAAATCCTCCTGGTCCCCCGGGTTCCTGAAACCCCGAGTCCCGCGGGTCCCACGAGTTCCCCCCTTCCCTGGGTCACCTTGTCTCGACCAACCTCGATATATATAATACCAGATGCAAAATTTATCAATATGGAAAAAGAGCAGAGAAAAATAATAGAGCTCATGAAATAAGAAATACTAAAATGAAGGTTAATGATCAATAAATTGAATAATCATCCATCCACCCCAATCTGTTGGAGAAGTCCAATTTTTACAACGAAGGATACGTTTCAAAACTTTCAAATGATTTAATTTACATTTCTGCTGAAGAACAATGTCTTCCTCCATTGAGCGACTTCATTAAATCATGGTATTCATAACCACATCGTGCCCTACGGGGGAGCCCTCAGTGACTTCAAGTTAGGGCTCCGGTTGAAAACAGAAAAATACTACTCATCACTACATACAGACACTAGACCGCATCCCCCAGAAAGGGGAGTGGCCGACGGCAAGGCGCACCTCACACCCTCATATGCTCACACTCACACAACTTAGCCCTTTTGTGCTGAAGGGTCCAGCCGGCACCCCCTCAACATACACTCTGAGTCACTAGTGCAGTCCGAGTATCTGTCGTCAGCAGCATGGCCCGACAGTTTTCACTGGTTTACCCTCACCGCGTCATAATGGCCGCCCCCCACCCACGACCATCCCGACAGCGGAATGCCAAGGGCGGGAAAGCACATCAGAGCAGCATCAAAATCAACCGTTCTCCACTCACGCCTGTTCATTGCACGCTTTCTCGCCACCTCCACATTCATGTCTCTGCTTCACACCATCCATCCACCCAAACTTCGGTCAACCTCTAGGTCTGCGACCACTCGCTTCCGCATTCATCACCCTTTATCCATCCTCTCCACGCGCCCTACGGGGGAGCCTATTATGACACGTTGAGGCCCAGGTGGAAATGAGGCCCAAATCAAATCCATCCTCTCCATGTGCCCGAACCATCTCAGAACACGCGAATCCACTGTCCTCAAACTTCTTCACCATCCCTGTTCTGATTCGAACCACGTCGTTGGTGATCCGGTCTCTCAGCGTTACTCCAGCCATGCTCCTCAAACACTTCATCTCTAAAACATTCAACCTTCTTCTCTCTTATGCTCTCGCCCTTCAAGTCTCAGCTCC
>SDVV010009452.1:0-16699 GCA_016164225.1 Gammarus roeselii | reverse complement strand
ATTCTTCCTTCAACGCCTGCTGGAACTCCTCGGCTCTACTTTTCACATTCAGTCCACTCACTTTCACTACCTTTCTTCCTCCTCCCACTCATTTGTTGTTTTTCCACTGCTGCTCCCTCTTAATCTGCCTTCCACCAGCAGATGGTCAGACACTACTCCACCCTCCCCTCTCAACACCCGCACATCCAACAGCCTCCCCACCACTCTCCTCGATATCAGCACAAAATCCATCAGTGCTCTCTCCACCATTGCACCATGGGCCCTCCTTACCCATGTGTACTTGTGAATATCTCGCTTCTTGAACAAACTGTTCCCGACCACCAGCTCCTGCTCCATACACAGACCTATCATGTTTTCTCCACTGTCATTTCTTCCGGGAACGCCATACCTTCCTATCACATTCTCCACCATTTCATCTCCAACTCTCGCATTAAGGTCACCCAGTGCAACTACATTGAAATGACCTCCAAAACTCTCTATACACTCATTCAAGTCAGTCCAGAATTGCTCCCTCTCCTCTTCACTCCTCCCGCTGCCAGGTCCGTAAGCACTCACAAATGCCATCTTTCTACGCCTAACTTGACTTTCACCCACATCTATCTTGGGGACACCGCCTTCCATTCGGTAGCGCTACTAGCCAACCAATCACTCAATATCAAGACCACACCTTCTCGTGCCCTACCTTCCTCCACATCAGACTTTCTTCCACTTACAACACCAAATTCACATTCGCCCTTACCTTCAACTTCGTCTCACTCAGCGCCAACACATCTAACTTCCTCCTCACAAACATCTCGCCAATCTCCCTCCTCTTTACATCACTCGTACTACAGCCACGCACATTCAGCGACCCTAACAATAGGGTTTGGAGAGGCGTGTGCCTCTCCTCCCCCCGCTCGTCTTGCCGTCTTCGAGGAAAGTTTTTTTTAGAGAACGGGATTCCTAGCCCCTTCGCTCCGCCCCGTTTTGTCGCCTTCTACGACACGCTGGGGGTTGCGGTAGCGCGATTCTACTCCCGGCTACGGGGCGCCCCTTTAGTCGCCTTCTACGACACGCGGTGGATACGGTAGGACGATTCTAGAGCCCCGGCTACAAGGCCAAAATAAACACAAGGCTCTATAAAGACCTCGGGCAACCCGCTAAACGAGGAGGCCCACAAACACCTGCACCCCCCCACGCTCACATCCTAGCGATGGAGCAACCCTCTCAACAGACCCACACATAGAGGGTAGCGGGCGGAGGAAGAGAAAGAGTAAAAGGCAGAGGAAGAAACCCTCTCCCGCCCCTGACAGATCCACCGACTCCTCGGACACGGAGACCGTGTCCAAGACCCCCCTCAAGAACTAAAACTGGAAACAAAACGCCCCCAACGAACTCTGTGGGGGCCGCCAACAACACCGTACTGGCCAGACCTGAGCACGACATCAGCTCCAGCTCTACGAGCTCAGGCGAAGGTAGTACACCCACCAGTGGAAGAGACACCACCACCAGCTCAGGCACCAACACTGAAACCCCCGACGGCGAAACGATAATCCATCTACATGAGACGATTATCGAAGAAACCGTCCCTGCGGAGGGAGCCATTGACGACGGGGACAGGGCAAACCAACCTGACCCGGCGAACAGCAACGGCGCTGAATATAGCGACAGCGGGACCGAAGCTGGCGCGCGTGGCAACCGCAGAGAAGACTCCGAGACTGACAGTGACAGTCGGAGTGATGACGAGGGAAACGACCCGGACCCTCGACCTCCCCCATCACTCCCCAGGAGAGGTGAACAGCCACCACCACCACAGTCGGGAAACGAGAACGCATCCGAAGAGCCGTGAACAACATAGATGGCCTCTGGATGCTACTTCTGAATGCTAGATCAATCAGGAACAAGCAAGCGGAATTTCCTTGCCTTGTTGCTTCTGAGATGCCTGACATAATAGGCATCACGGAAACCTGGATCCAGACAGAAGGAAACGATTTCGAAGGCGAGTTCGAACTTGAAGGGTATAACCTTTTTAAAAGAGACCGTGCGAAACCACCTCCGAGCCACTCGCCGTACCATTGACACCCCACATGAGGTCATAGGTATCGAAATCGAAGGCACAGCAGAAAGCTACACGTACTTCTCGTGTACCGGCCATCCCACCAAACGGTGGACAGCGACCAATCCCTCTACGAGCTCCTCACACAGCTGATCCATTTCAAGGTAGCAGTGATTATGGGGGACTTTAACTGCAACGTTGTCTGGGAAAACAGAACGGCAGACGTTGAGGGGAACAGATCAGTCGACTTCGCCAATGACAACTTTCTGGAACAACTGGTTGACGAACCCACCTGGGGAAACAGCTTCCTAGACCTAATCTTTGCTACGAAAGAAAACCTGGTTACCCAGGTTACTGTAGGTGAACCCCTGGGCACCAGTGACCATAATATGGTCAGGTGCGTCATCCACGTGCCAACAAACCGAGCAATCCCCAACGCTAAACGAAGGTTCAACTTCCGAAGAGCGGACTTTGTTAAGTTCAAAAGGGACCTCGGCAATCTCCAACCCACTAGGTTGGAATCAGTTGAAGCATCCTGGACGGATTTCAAGACCAAGTTCCTGGTCGTTCAGGAAGGCTGCATCCCAACCAAGGAAGTGCGAGCCGACCATAAGCCACATCATAAGTGGTTCAACAGAGGAATCCAATCAGCCATGTCCACGAAAGACCGTGCATACAGGCGCTGGAAACAAAACCCTTCGGACCGATTGCGGAACGAGCACAGGGAACAATGTATAGTGGTAAAGAGGCTAATCAGAGTAGCCCAACACAATGAAGAACGCCGAGTTGCAGCTACCTGCAAGCGCAACCCGAAAGAGTTCTTTAGTCATGTAAACAGCAGGAAACCCATCAGAGCTTCCATCGGCCCACTTACCACGGACCAAGGAACTCTGACAACTACGAATGCGAAGATAGTGGAGGTACTTAACCAGTACTTCTTTGGCGTGTTCACCGAAGAGAGTGAAGATGCAGTCCCGGAACCTTCCATTAGGTACCGGGATATGCAACCCTTGGAGGACATCCAATGCAAAACCGCAGAGATAGTAGGGAAAATAAAGAAACTGAAGGCAAACAAATCTGCAGGCTCCGACGGGTTCCTCCCGCGAATAATAAAGGCTGTCTCGGACGAAATTGCCCCCCATCTCCTGGTGGTATTAACCAATCACTGGAAGAGGGGGCGGTTCCCGAGGACATGAAGATAGCCGACGTGACCCCTATCCACAAGAAGGGGCCGAAAAATCTCCCGGGAAACTACAGGCCCATCAGCCTCACATCAGTCGTGGGTAAAATGTTGGAGTCCATTATTGCAGACCAAATCGTCAACCATCTGGAGACGAACAATCTCCTAGGGAACAGTCAGCACGGTTTTCGATGTAAGAAATCATGCCTGACCAACCTGTTAGAATTCTTCAACCACACGATCTCCATCTACGACGACTCGAGGGCCATCGATATCCTGTACCTTGACTTCAAGAAAGCATTCGATAAGGTCCCTCACAAGAGACTCCTCACCAAGCTGAGAGCTCTTGGAGTTGTGGGAAGAATCTGGGAATGGATAGAGCACTGGCTCTCAGATAGAAGGCAGAGAGTGGTGATCAACGGTGAAAGCTCACCGTGGGCTCCGGTTAGAAGAGGGGTCCCCCAAGGATCAGTCCTTGGCCCACTCCTGTTCCTCATTTACATGAATGACCTAGACGCAGACCTCGTCAGCAAAATATCAAAATTTGCTGACGACACTAAACTAGGAGCAAACGCTGCAAACCCCACAGCTGTCGATCTTGACAGAATTGGGGAATGGTCCGAGGCATGGCAGATGCCTTTCAACACGGACAAGGTCACAGTTATGCACATCGGCAGAACAAACGGATCGGCGAACTACTCCCTACTGGGCAGCCAGATCCCGACCACCAACTTAGAAAAAGATCTAGGAGTGTACATTAACGCTGACCTGAAATTCTCCAGGCAGTGCGCTGAAGTCGAGAAAAGAGCCAAAAAACTCCTCGGATACATCGGAAGGCAATTCAGGTACAGGGACAAGGAAATAATTCTAACCCTGTACAATACCCTAGTTAGACCACTATTGGAGTATGCCGTCCAATTCTGGTCCCCCACCCTGATCCAAGACATCAAGAGACTGGAAAGGGTGCAGGCTAGGGCAACAAAGATGATCTCATCTGTCAGACACATGGGGTATCAGAGAAGATTAAGGGAACTGGATTTCTTCACCCTCGAAAGCGTAGGCTTCGAGGACAGCTAATTGAAACCTTTCAAATCCTGAAAGGCTTCAATAACGTAGAGTACAGAAATCTCTTCAAGCTAAATAACCACCCCACCGGGAATCACGGGCTGAAACTCCAACCAAAGAGATTCAACACCCGACCCTGCGGTGACCTGACGACTTACGGAATCATCAATATCTGGAATAGACTTCCGCCGGCAGTGACCGCGAGCGAATCAGTGGAGGCTTTCAAGCGTTGGCTAGACAGGATCCTCCCTGAACTCGACTATCAGTGATAGTAGCGAGGCATTTGGGACAGACTGGAGAGCCAAAGGGGCGGGGGGGCAGCTGGCGGGATCTGCACTAATAGCAGCCCCCAAGGCCCCACTGGCATCTCAAACCCGGCTGCGGAGATGATGAAGCCCCGGAAGCGATGACGGAGGGAAAAGCAACCCCCGTGCAGCGCACGGGGTCAAACGGGGAACCCCCTGTGCTACCCCAGAATAGTCAGCATCCGAAGCTACGACCACCACACCAGCCCCACACAACACATCGGATAGAACGGGTCAAGCAATATGCCGACCCGAGAGTAGCTGGCCACCTGCCCGTGGTGAGAGAGGCTAAGCTATATCGCCCCACGATACAGTGAACCAAGCGCCAGCGCAGTGCGACAGGAGAGAGCCCTGCCCTAACATGCCGGTCTCTGGTTGGGTAGGAACAGCCTATATAAAGGCCTCCCGCTACACTGCTCCCCACCCGTTCAACATCAGGGTGGAGGGGAGAGATGAGGTCCCATGATGGTTACAGAACCAAGGGGATGCTCTGCAGCACACAAAAGCCTTTTTGGGGCCTGTGTGGCTGGAGAGAGTTACACACGGGAGTTCCCCCTGGGGGGACTCCAGGAGGTTCACTTCAATGCAAATTGGAGGATGGGCAGAGATTGCCTCTTTAAATCTCTAGTTCCTTGTGACTCCTTGTGACTCCTCTTCACTCCTCTCGCTGCCAGTTCCGGAAGCACTCACAAATGCCCATCTTTCTACGCCTAACTTAACTTCCACCCACATCAATCTTGAGGATACCTCCTTCCATTCGGTAGCGCTACTAGCCAACCGATCACTCAATATCAAGACCACACCTTCTCGTGCTCTACCTTCCTCCACACTAGACTTTCTTCCACTTACCACATCAAACTCACATTCGCCTTTACCTTTCTACTTCGTCTCACTCAGCGCCAACACATCAAACTTCCTCCTCACAAACATCTCACCAATCTCCCTCCTCTTTACATCATTCGTACTACAGCCACGCACATTCAGCGACCCTAACAATAGGGTTCGGAGAGGCGTGTGCCTCTCCTCCCCCCGCTCGTCTTGCCGTCTCCGAGGAAATGTTTTACAGAGAACGGGATTCTTCGCCCCTTCGCTCCGCCCCGTTTAGTCGCCTTTTATGACACGCTGGGGGTTGCGGTAGCACGATTCTACTCCCGGCCACGGGGCGCCCCTTTAGTCGCCTTGTACGACACGCGGTGGATACGGTAGCAAGATTCTAAAGCCCCAGCTACAAGGCAGAAGATTGATGTGTATCGTATATCAGCAATTAGATGGCTGACAATTTAATTGCTACTAAGTCTCATCCCTGGGTTAGGCTACACTTTGATTCATGGTTGGCTGTCGAGTTGCTGCTTCAATTGGATTTTTAGCTACAGAAACACGTTATATTTTGATCTGTATTTATTATTTCATCTCTACAAAAATACAAATAGCAGATTCCTAAACGAATTACAGTCTATAGGAGATGCCATGTTGTACGCGACAAAAATTTTATGTAGTCACTGGAACTTGGCTTAGTTAGAGAATATATTATATTTTATGTAAATGCTATCTTTAAACCTCACTTCCCTCCTAGGCACCTGCCAGGTTCATAAGCCGCACGGAGTCACTTCTCAACCCTTCACTATTTCTCCTTTTCTCTATATTCTATCTCTCGCTCCCTTTTGACCCCTTTCCCAATAATTGTTGCACACCGTTCCTAAATTTTATCCCTTCGTTCGGCTATTGACTGCAAAGTTGTGCTTTTTATTTCATGCAACCATTTTCTAAGATTTCTTCTTGTTCCCACTCATGCTGTTCTCATGCATGAGATTCCCTACATTGAGTGTAGATGTCATGCGTGGGATCCCCTTTTCCTGTCTCTTCTTTTTCTTCCTCTGATGTTGGAGCTCAATGCCCCAGCACCTTAAAACCGACTGAATCCTTGGGGCTCCAGAGCAGGGTAGGTTGAGTGATGATGCTCCTTGCTGCCACCAGGTTAGTGCTGGGACCATAAGGTCTCAGCACTGTAAGAGTTACTGAAGCACTTGTGGCCCGTGCATACCTTTGACATTCGCAGCGTAAAGGTCATTGACTTAACGCAGTAGAAAACCCTATTACTCTGATCTCGTTTGGAATTTGTCTATAGCTTGATACAGCGCCAGTTGCTGGTTTGACGTTGGTCGCCAATAGGACGCCGACTCCTGCGCTCTAAAAAGCGAGGTACAGTCTGTCAAATTAATATAAAAAATATCAATAATTATAGGTGAAAGTATTGAAAATTTTATGTTTAGATGGTATCGGGATTAATTAAATATTCGTATTTGATATTGTCATCGGTGAAAATTTTGGTATCGGAACTCCAACATATCTTGTAAAACTGGTTCGGACCCTGATTCAAAGAGATTTTTGACAGGTCTCCGTTGTGACGCTTGGACTGAAAACGTGGCTCCTACAGTATTCCAGTTTTCACGACATTTTGGATTGATTTTCAGGAGAGGGGTGAGGAGGCTGTTGGATATGCGGGTGTAAAGAGGGAAGGGTGGAGGGATGTCAGATCATCTATTGGAAGAAAATTGGGGAAGCAAAAAGAGTGAGTGAACTGAACGTTGAAGGATTCATATGACATAGTGAGAAGGCAAGGCCTTGGACATGTTTAAGAAGAATGGCAGATGTTTAGAGATGCGGTGTTTAGATGTGCGCGAAATGTGTGCTTGCGCCATGCGGGCGGGTGTCGGAGTAAAGGTAGCGAATGGCCAAACGATGCGATTGAAATGACTGTGGCGAAGAAGAGAAGAGCTTATGAGAAGTTGTTGCAGGCAAATCTGGCTGTGGCACATGACAACTGCTAACAGAAAAGAAATGTGGAGCTTGTGGTGAGGAGGGCAAAGAGGAATTCTGATACTAGGTGAGGATTAGGCGGCTGTGCGAGAATTTTGAGATCAAGAAGATGTAATGGAAAGCGGTGAAGTGGGTTATGAACTGGGAGACGGGAAGAGGTGGGCTGAGTTTTTGTAGGCGGGTGATGTACGGAGGAGGTGGGCTGGCTGAGAATGTTGACTTGTTCAACATTGAGCATGTCGTAAATGCTGACATTGTTGCTGGGTGTTATGGGGGGGCTTTACTTAGGAAGAGATGCAGGAAGCGGAGTGCCGAGAGGGGTGGAATGATGGTTAGTATGGGTACTAAGGATGTAAATCGAGTGGTGAGGAGAACCAAAAGGGACGCTGATGCCAGGTGGGGCAGACGGTTGTGCCAGAATTTTGAGGAGAACAAAAAGATGTTCTGGAAAGAGGTGAAGAGGGTGAGAAAGGGAGAGATTGGAAAGGAGGAGGCGGTGAAAGATGGAAACGGCCAGTTGTTGACGGAAGGTGATGGTGTACGGAAAAGGTGGGCCGAGTATTTTGATGAATTGTTGAATGTCGAGGATGACAGAGAAGCTGACATTGCTGCTGTGAGTGGTGGTGCGCGGATGCCGGTTTTTGGAGAGAGACATGTTGCGGACATTACGAGGGAAGAGGTACAGGAGGCGGTGGAGGTGATGAAAGCAGGGATAGCCCCTAGTTTGGATAGTGTTGCGACCTAGTGCCTGAAAAAGAGCGGAATAACGAGTGTCGAATGGTGGTAAGGCTACTGAACATTTGTTTTGTGGCGCACGTGGTACCGATTGAGTGGCGTAGTGCCTGCATTGTCCCGCTGTATAAGGGCAAAGGAGATAAAAATGAATGCTGCAACTCAAGAGGTATCAGTTTGTTGTGTGTGGTCGGTAAGCTGTATGGCAGAGGGCCGATTAAAAGGATAAAGAATTTACGGATTGCGCAATTGGAGAGCAACAGTGTAGCTTTAGGAGTGGTAGAGGGTGTGCCGATCAGATTTTTGTAGTGAGACGGGTCTGTGAAAAGTACCTTGCAGAGGGAAAGGATGTGTTCTGGGCCTTCATGGATCTGGAAAAGGTATACGACAGGATTGACAGGGAAGTGCTGTGGAGGGTGTTGCGTTTGTATGGAGTGGGCGGAAAGCTGTTGAAAGCGGTGCAGAGTTTCTATGTTGGCAGACGAACATGTGTCAGAGTCGGAAGCGAGGTGAGTGATTGGTTCACAGTGAAAGTGAGTCTGAGACAAGGGTGCGTGATGTCTCCTTGGCTGTTAAATCACTATATGGATGGAGTGGTCAGGGAAATGAACGCGAGTGTGCTGGGTTGTGGCTTGAAGCTGTTGGAAGTGAATGGACAGAGTTGACACTTGAGCCAGTTGCTGTTTTGCGGATAATACGGCGCTGGTTGCAGATTCAGAGGAGAAGCTATGTAGGGTAGTATGGTGAGTTTGGTAGAGTGTGTGAGAGAAGGAAGCTTCGAATGAACGTTGGTAAAAGTAAAGTAATGTGATTCTCGAGGTCTGCTAATGCGAGCAGTATTAGTGTCCTCCTAAATGAAGAGTTGTTGGAAGAAGTTCAGTGTTTAATGTATCTGGGCTCCCATGTGGAGAAGACAGAACTAGTGGAAACTGATGTGAAGTCACAAGTGAAGGAGGGGTGTAAAGTTCTGGGTGCACTGTAGAGTGCAATGAGCTGCAGGACGTTGGGGATGGAAGCAAAGAGGTGACTGTATGAGGGTGTCGTTATCCCAACTGTGCTGTACGGAGCGGAGACTTGGGGGTGAGAGCAGAGGAGAGAAGAATGTTGAATGTTTTCGAGATGAAATATTTGAGGAGCATGGCTGCAGTGTCGCTGAGAGACAGATTCACTAACGATGTGGTTCGAATTAGAACGGGGATGGTGAAGAAGTTAGAGGACAGAGTTCTGAGATGGTTCGGGCACACGGTGAGGATGGATGAAGGGAGATTGGTGATGAGGGTATTGAAGGCAGAGGCGAGTGGATCAGTATACTTGCTATAAAGGATGCTCTAAACGAGCTATCATCGTTCAGAAGATTTGGTCTAAATGATGCTTTAAACGACTAATCATTGTTCAGAAGTCATGCTTGAAATGGTGCTCTAAACGAGCTATAATTTTTCAGGAACTTTGTTTCAAATGATGCTCTAAACGGGCTATCATTGTACCGTAGACTTGCTATGAACGATGCTCTGAACGAGCTGTCATCGTTCAGTGTAATTGCTATAAAGGATGCTCTAAACGAGCTATCATAGGTGAGTAGACTTGCTTAAAGTGATGCTCTGAGCGAGCTATCATCGTTCAGAAGATTTATTTTCCATACTTGTAATAACCAAATCACGAGAATACGATACGGTGCGCTACACATTCTATCGTTTTGGATGGCGTGTCGTAATTTGTTAGCCGGCTGTCGTCTGCTATGATGGCAGCTCGACGCCGCTCGGCAGGGTGTAGTCAGGCGATCCAGGATGGCGTCGAGCGGCAACTGACTGGCCGCGCAACAGCTTGTATAGCATGTAATAATTGTGAAATGTCTGCAGACCTCTGTCTCATGACCAAACATCAATAGCCGGTATCTGCCTAAAGCGGACATCTGCCTATAGTAGGCATCCGCTTACAGTGCTTCAATACGTTAGCCGGTTGTCGTCTGCTAAGACGACAGCCCGTCGCCGCTCGGCCGCTCGTTGTCGTACGATCCAAGATGTTGTCGGGAGGCACCCGACGCCGCTCGGGGTCGTTCGATCCAAGGTGGCGCCGGATGCACCTGACCGGCCGTTCAACAGCCTTTATGAGACATAATAATTGTAAAAAACTGTCCGCAGACAGCTGTCTGATGACCACACATCCATATCAGGTATCTGCCTATAGTAGGCATCTGCATATCGCAGGCATCCGCTTAGCGTGTCATTGGTTAGCCGGTTGTCGTCTGCCAGGACGGCAGCCCGACGCCGCTTCGGCAGGGTGTTGTCGTTCGATTCCAGATGGCGTCGGCGGCAACTGACTGGTTGTGGAACAGCCTATCTGACGCGTAATAACCTGCATGTAGGTGTGAAAAGCTATCCGCAGACTGCTGACTTCACGACCCAACAGCAGTAGCATGCCTCTACCTATAGCAGTCAGCTGCATATCGCAGGCATCCGCTTAGCGTGTGTCATTTGTTAGCCGGTTGTCGTCTGCTAGAACGGCAGCCCGACGCGTCTTCGGCAGGATGTTTACCAGTGTAGGAAGACAACAACAGGCCTATGGCCCAAAATATGTTGCCTTTTGATCGCACGAGGATTTGTTTTGTAGTAGAACGTTTAAGAGGCCTATTGGCCCAAACTAGGATGTTTTTTTGATATCGAAAAGATTAGTTCTGAAGTAGAACGTTTACGAGAGCTTCGTGTGCTATTTCTGTTTTTTTGTATAACAACAGGAAAGGGAACGGTTTAGCTATTTATCGGCGATTTATGTAGAACTTATCGAGCCGCGACTTGAACGTTTCGGTTGTATTGCTGTTTACAACCTTCGCTGGAAGTTTTTTCCATTCTTCGATAACTCTATACGTGAAGATATTGCGCGTGATATTGAGTGAGAAACGTTTCCCAACGATTTTGTATCCATTGTTCCTAGTCACTCCGTTTGTATCTAGAGTGAAAAGGCTTCCTCGGTTGAAGTTTTCCTTACCCTTCAAAATCTTCCACATTTCTATCATGTCGCCTCTGACTCGACGTTTCTCTAGCAAGAAAGGTTGAGTTCATGAAGCCTGTCTTTGTACGATTTATTCCGCAGCGAGGGGATGAGTTTGGTAGCTTTATGTTGAACCTTCTCAATTTTAATAACGTCGTTTCTAAGGAATGGAGACCAGAATTGAACGGCATACTTGGGATGTGGTCTAACAAATGCTTTAAATAACTTGAACATACTGTGTTGATTTTTGTACGAGATAGTGCGGGACATCATACCGAGCATTTTGTTGCCCTTCTTGGCAGCATCGTTACATTGCTTGCTGCTTTTTAAGTCGTTACTAATGATGACACTTAAATCTCTCTCTTCGGTGACGGGAATGAGTTTCTTTCCAGACATTGAATATTCGTGTTTGAGGTTATGATGACCTATGTGCACTTTGCATTTTCTGACCAATCAACAATTTTGTTCAAGTCTAGTTGGATCTGCTGACACTAGTCCAGTTTGTTTGCACTTTTCCCCCAATCTTAGTAACGTCTGCAAACTTGCTTATGTTTGAGAAAACGTTGTCATCGAGATCGTTAATGAATAATATAAAGAGAACTGGCCCTAACACGGATCCTTGAGGCACGCTGCTTGTAACATTACCCCAGGGGGAGGAAGCTCCGTTATTACAACTCGCTGCCGTCTGTCCGTAAGCCAGCATTTTAGATGGTAGTTGCCGGGACACTTTTTGTCCCTTTTTTTTTAAATTGGGGTAACATTTGCCTTTTTTCCATTTAGAAGGACAGGTGCCATTTGTGAGAGATTGGGTGAAAATGTTTGACAAATGTTCGGCGATTTCGTTTTTAGTCTATTTTAGAAATCTGGGATGAATTTGGTCTGGACCTGGAGATTTGGTGACTTTCAATTTATCTATATATATATATATATATATTTAATAACTTCGGCGGGGAAAAAGTCCACTGTGGTGAGGGCTTCAATTCGTTTTGCCGCTATGATATCCTCAGGATTAGGAATATCCTGATTCTCTAACGTAAATACAGAAGAAAAGTATTCATTAAGTAAAGCACTCATTTTGTTGTCGTCCGTTTCTAGCTCACCGACATCGTTCTCGAGAGGACCGATTACAGATTTAGAATTTTTCTTGCTCGAAATATAACTAAAAAAAAGTGTTTCGGATTAGTTTTGGCATTGGCAGCAATTTCATTTTCATAATCTTTCTTCTTAAGTTGCAGGACCCTCTTTAAATCTCGTCTGCTAATGTTGTATCCATTTTTCGCTACGTTGTCATGTATGTCTCTGCTTTAGCGAATGGTTTGCTTTCGTAATTGAAGGCACTGCAATTCTCCTTTCCAGTACTTGGGCTGATTGACTGCTGTTAGTCTGTTTTTGCATGGGATATGCTCATGTTTAATATTTTCAAGTGCAGTCAAGAAATAGTTGGGCAATTAATTGACATCTTGTCCGAGGGTTATATATGCTGACGCCATTGACTCTCTTAAGCTATCAAAATTAGCTAATCTGAAGTTAAGGACTTATTCGCAGTTTGTTGATGTTTTCAACTCGAGCTCTATCAAAAAACTGAAGCAGTTGTGGTCACTAGTTCAGAGTGGTTCGCCTACTTTGATGTTCGTCCACTTCGACGTTCGTAACATGAGTGTTGTACGATTCCAGATGGCGTCGGCGGCAACTGACCGGCTGGTCAACAGCCTATCTGACACGTAATAATCTGCATGTAGGCGTGAAAAGCTGTCGCAGACTGCTGTACTTCACGACCAAATAGCAGTAGCAGGCTCTGTCTGTAGCGGGCATCGACCTACTGCCCGCATCGGTCTACCCGGCATCTGCATAGGGCGGGTAACTGCTTTACGAGCAGGATATAAAACCTCATGTTGGACAGTTTGCGAAGAAACGTATATATGACACGTACTCATCTGCATATCGGTTGTAATAGCTGTCCTCAGACCGCTTAATTCAAAACCAAGCATCGATGGTGTCAGCTGTTTGCAGGTGTCGTTCTGCTAGTTGAGTAAAGATGGCGTTTGCCGGCGACAGGACTGTGTCACAGACACAGCATAAACGGGACGCATTCTGCAATTGCAGTTCACATCTGTGGCTCTGTTGTGGCAGTGGCTCACTAGTTCACTGCCCAGATGGGCCGCGGCGTACCGCGTTTTTACTGTTAGGAAGGTGCAAGGAGTGATGCAGTCCTAGTACGCTGTAGCGCTCTGTGACAACCTTTCACAGTGGAGCTTGAAGCACGAATGAATTCTGGGGTGGGGCAGATCTCACTTACATAGGGCGGGAGAGTGTTCGGATCGTCGATAAAGTCAAAAGACCTAGGACCCCGAATATCGTCGCATGAAGTTGCAAGATATAGAAACGACGATTTTGTCGGACAGTCGAACACATAAAAAAAATCAGGAAAATTCGAGAAAACACGAAAAATTTGAATTTATAAAAAAATGTTCACAGATAGAAATGTCAAAATTGCAAAAACTACTTTCGACTAATGGTATCAAGATTGTCTCATAAATCTCTCTGAAATGTTTCATAAAGATTCATTCAAATAATAAGCAAGAGCGCGTGCTAACCTTGGGGTTCTTACCAAATGGCAGAGAAATATTTATACGCAGTTGTTGCTTTCCAAAAACCAAAACTATGACTATTCTGGGTAGCTCGCTGTTTGTTGTTGTCGTCGTTGCTTAGCCCCATTGGCTTTACGCTTGAAACCCCGATTCCCGCAGGCTTGGAGGTAATGTCCTTGGTCTATGAGCTACTTTTCAATTGGATTTTTTTTCTTACATTTCTGTCTGCAGGAGGCCGAGAAGGAGGCCAAACAAAAGCAGGAGCAGATGTCGGCGGCCCAGGCAGCGACGAGCGAAGTCAAGAAGAAGGTGGACGAGTGTAGGGAGCGCCTCGACGAGATAAAGGTGGGTTCACGGATAACCAGAGTTATAATATTTGAGGCCGAAGAGTAGGCCGTGTAGATGCAGATTAGCGCCTAAAGCAAAAGTCAAGTAATTAATTTGCTGGTGCACCTTGATTTATTATGGGTCAGGCTTTGTTAATAATTTGAATGGTATTGTCCGTCACCGGTTTTCAGAAGAGGATGAATCTAGGAGTCTTTTTAGCTGGAGCATGGCAGCCCGCTGGTAAACTGTGTCGGATTTCGACTAGTCCAGCAGGTGGCTGTATCCTTGTAGCGACTGCTATATCATGAATATTTGGGTGTGATGATCGCTAGCAAGTAGCCTGTTGCAGAAAGTAAAGTTGTGTGTGGGTGTTGTTGGAGCATAAAATTGTGTTGGCAATTGAAAACAGAATGTTGCCTATCGTGCCACTTATAACCTATGATGGTCTTTCAAATGGTATATCTTTTTTCAATTTATGACATCTTTGAGGTGAAGGAAATAAATTGGGCCAACTTTTTTTATCCCGTCCCCGCAATTGTTGAATTGTTCAAATAAATGTCAGGGCCCTACGGGTGAAATATAGGGTGGCAGGTGAAGGATGTATATTTTGAAACAGAAGTTTAAGCCAGTAGAAAAATTAAATTCATCATGATACCAGCTAAAGCTGAAAGAAGTCGAAAGCTTGTTTCGCTAGGTCAAAACTCCTTGGCACTACAACTCTGCTTTGAAATGAGGGCCAACTTATTGGCACCAAGCCTTACTCTTCGATAGAAGCTTCTCCTCCCCCCCCCTCCGCATCTGTTAGGTTCACGGGCCGCACGGAGTCACGGCTCAACCGGGGGGGTGAACACCCTAATTTCCCTTCAGACTCTCCTCTTCTTCACCCTTTACTATCTCTCCTTTTTTCCCCCATCCTGATTTGCTACGCTTTTTATTTACCTCATTTGCATCTTAAGTTTAGTTCAAACTTCCTTAAACTTGTCTCAGACTCCTTCTTAACAACTCTTTTAATAGTTGCTGCACACAAACACACACACATACACACGCACGCACACACAGACACACACTCAAACGTTCACACACCGGTTCTAACTATTCTCCTTTCGGGTGGCAAATAACAGCCAAGTTGCGCTCTTTCTTTCATGCAACCTTTTTCTACGATTATTCCTCCATCTTCTTTCCATTTTTGCTGTTCTCATGCGTGAAATTCCCTACACCTAGTGTAGATTCCATGCATTGGATCCCCGTTTTCTGTCTCTTCTTCATCTTCCCCATCAACAGGTGTTGGAGTGCGTAGCCCAGCACCTTAAGGACTGCCGGGCTACGCGCTGGAAAACTCCTGTGGCACCCGTACATACCATCGACGTTCGCCGCGTAGAGAACTTTCACTCAAGTCGTAAACCTAAGTCAAAGATTAAAAGAAGATGAACAAAGACTAACTTGATGCAGCACTGTTTGCTGGTTTGACATTCGGCACCAGAAGGACGATGAGTCCAGCGCGCTAGAAAGCCTCGTCACTCTAATCTAATCGATGGATGCTCGCGACAGCTCTTCTGATATATTCTTTGGCTAGGCATTGGGCAGCTTCTTCACACAATCGTCCTATTGATGAGGGTCAGCGACGGTTCAGTACCTTGAATTAAAGTAAATGGGATGTGACGTAAGCGTAAACCACTTCTCGTCCGAAAAAAGTTTTTTGTTGTGGAACAATGTTAGAAAATGATACCCAGGATCATAAAGACAAACGTTGCTTTTTATGAGCTTCACTAAGTTCTGTGATGTTTTAGAAATGTCGATGCAAGCGGAATTGGTGCGAGCGGACAAATTCGGCTCGCACAATTAGTGCGAGCTCAAAAGCGCTAAGTTGTGTGAGTGTGAGCGTATGAGGGTGTGAGGTGCGCCTTGCCGTCGGCCACATCCCTTTCTGATTCGGCTTAGTGTCTGTCTCGTACACTTAGTGCAAGCGGAATATGAGGTGCTCAAGAAATGCCGCTGCTAGCAAAATTTGTCTTCCTTAATTAATAATGGAGAGATATTGGAGGAAGTTCAATGTTTTAAGTATCTGGGCTTCCATGTGGAGAAGACTGAACTAGTGGAAACTGAATTGAAGGAAGTGTGTAAAGTGTTGGGTGCACTGAAGAGTGTAATGAGCTGTAGGACGTTGCGGATGGAACCAAAGAGAGGGCTTTATGAGGGTGTAGTCGGTCCCAACTGTTTCCTACGGGGGTGAGAGCAGGAGAGAGAAGAAGGTTCAAAAAATACAAACAGATTATGGCACATACTTACTCGAGTATCTGTATCTTGTATCTATGAGCAGTGACCATAATCTGTGAAATCCGTTCAACTTTAGTTTCAATTACTTTTAGCCACAACTTCTGTGTGATCATCATAACATGCCTATGTGTGTCCTGTACAGAACGAGCTGCTAATGGGCCAAGAACACATCAATCAGCTGCTTAAGAAGAAAGAGAGCGTGGCGGGCAAGCTGCTACAGGAACAATCGCGTCTCAAGGAACAGCAACGGCTTGTGGAGACGGCGCTCGGCAAAGTGGAAGAGACGAAGGCAGCGGCGGAGAAACTGGCGCCGGAGCGCGTCCCCACAACACGGTGAGTGATGCTGCCGCACTGACGGGACAACGTGGCACCAGTTTTAAACCGTAATGGC
>SDVV010009451.1:0-16699 GCA_016164225.1 Gammarus roeselii | reverse complement strand
ATTTGAAAAATGGTTTTAGTTGCATTTTTCTTCAAAGGTGTTACAAGTGTTGCATCATTCAAAGGAGTTTCTAACCAACATTTTAGAATTTAATGCAATGACAAAAAATTGTAATGCTTACATGTATTAAATGATCACAACATGCCATATTTGCAGATTCATAATTGAACATGAATTGTGGAAATTTGAAGCAGTCATCATTAAGCAAAATGTATTCGTAGAAAACCTGTCAGCCCAAGAAGAATGATCATGTGATCATTCTTCTCAGGCAGACAATATCTATTTCTTTAATTTATCATTTGCATGTACAGTTTATTTGGTGTTTCAGCTGGTGTTTGACGATGTGCGCTGGTCAACGCACCCCAACACAACTGACGAGATCAGAGAGTGCTGCAAGGACATCAAAGTATTGGGACGGCGGGAGCTGAGGCTGCTGCTAGGCTGGAGAAAAACGCTCAGGGTGAGGGGGAGAACACAAAGGATGAGCTACTAATCAAAGCTCACTTCTTGTTTTATACAGCTATGATAAACCACATAAGTCATATGGCATCACCACCTTCTCACACAGGTATGTTCTCTTTTTGCCACCACACATTAGCCGCTTCTGTTGAAGCTAATGATTGAGTGACTTTAGTATAACTTAGAGATTTGCATTGCAGAGTTCAGTGACTTAACACAGATTTAAATGCAATCACTTTCATCTAATCTTTGTCTAGGGATTGATGAAGCACTAGTTGCTGGTTTGATGTTTGGCAGCTGATGGGTGCTGACTCTTGGGTTTTAAAAAGCCTCAACACTTGTAAATTAATCTAGGGTATTGGATTTTTTTTTCTTGAAACTTTTGCTAATATCTGGCTATCCAGGTTAACAATTTGGAGTCTCTTTAAATTAATAATCTAATTCTAGTAGGGCCAAATGCTAGGCTAAATTTTGATGAATTACTATTGTCTTGTAGCTAGATGATATATTGAGAGATTTGTTATTAAGGTAAATTTGCCACTAGTAAGAGTGGTGCTGCTTGAATTTTTCGACTGTGCTGGGGATCATCCCACCTGTCACTCTGCTTCAAGTGATTATGAACATTTTTTTCTAGGCTGAACTGGATGCTATTAAGAAGGTCTTCTCAGATGAAGAGAAGAAGGCTGAAGAGGCGAAAGCTGCTGCCGCTCGAACTCCAGAGGAGGAGGAGAGTGAAGAGATGGAGAAGGTTCAGCAGCAGATTGATGAATTACAGGTGAGGGCATGGTAAATATAATTTTTGTGATAAGTCTAAAAATCGAGCATCATTACTTTGTATTTGTAACCAAGAAATAGAAGCTGCCATGCTCTGGCATTTACTGAGGATTTCACATCCATCTAATGATTTGTCACTTCAAAATAATATTTATTTGTAAAAATGTTTGGTCATTGCAACACTATAGGTTTGTGCAACAGTAAATGTGACTATTATTTTGTTTCCCAGTGCACTGTAAATTGCTAAAATAAGTCTGGCTTATAAAAATAAATGCAACATTCAAAGTTATCACAGAATATCAGTCCTGCCATTATAAGCAAAAAAATATGCTCTACTATACATCCACTTGTATAAAACAACCTGCTTAACCCAAATAAATATGGTTTCCAGGCATTCATAAATACAAAGCATGCTGTATTAAAAATTACTGCAGATGTTATGGATAGGTTTAAATAGTGGGAAAGTCACTGATGCAACATTTATTAATACAGACACTTGGCCAAATCCCCCGAGAAGGGGGGTGGCCGACGGCAAGGCGCACCTCACACTCCTCACATACACTCTCACTTATACAACTTAGTCCTTCTACGGCTAAAGTGTCCGGCCGGAAGACCCCGCAACACACACTCTGGGTTATGAGTACAGCCTGAGGTCAGTGCTAGTAGCAGAGATAGATAGTGTAACTGGTTCACTCCTGCCGCGTCATGTGATCGCCCCTTTCCCTCCCCCGCCCTCCTATCACTCTCCATCCACAACCCTCCCGCATCTCAACGAGATGCCAAGGATGGGAAAGCACATCAGGGCAGCATCAAAAATCATCCATTCACAAGCATTCTCCACTCAGGCCTATTCATTGGACGCTCTCTCGCTACCTCCACACTTAGTTCTCTCCTTCCTAACGCCTGCTTCACACCATCCATCCACCCAAACTTTGATCGACCTCTAGGCCTATGTTCACTCACCTCCACCACCCTTTTTTCTAATCTCCCTTCATCCGTCCTCACCAATTACCCGAACTATCTCGTAACTTCTTCACTTTCTGTTCTAATTCGGATAATGTAGTTTTTATCCTGTCTCTCATCGTCACTCCAGCAGCGCTCCTTGAACATTTCATCTTTAAAACATTCAACCTTCTATTCTCTGCTGCTCTCACCCCAAAGTCTCGGCTCCATAGAGCACAGTTGGCCACATTTACCCCTCTCATGCAACATTCACTTTGCTTCCAACCCCAACGTTCTACATCTCCTTACACTCATCGGTGCACTCAATACTTTACACCCTTCCTTCACTTGCAACTTCACCTCAGTTTCCACTAGTTCAGTCTTCCCCACATGAGGCCTTGGACACTTGAAACGGTGACTGAACTTCCTCCGGTAACATCAGTTAGGAGTACAGTAATTCTACTTGCATCGACATTTCTAGAAACTAGCCTACACAAATTATCCTCCAAATCCGCCACCAGTGCTGTATCATCCGCAAACCTAGTGTTCACCACCCAGACTACATCATTCATGAAGAAATTGAACAGCCAGAGAGATAAAACGCTGCCTGGGTCTCAATCCTGCTTTCACTGTGAACCAAGCACTCGCCTCGCTCCTTATTCTAGACACATGCTCTGCTGCTAAAATATTGAAACTCTGGACTGCTTTCAATAGATTTTTGCCTATTCCATTTAAACGCAACACCCTCTATAGTGGTCCCCAGTCGACCCTGCCATAGGCCTTTTCCAGATCCATGAAGGCCCAGAACACATCCATTCCGTTTGCGAGGTACTTCACACAGAGTTGCCCACTGCAAATTTTTGATCAAAACACCCTCCCCCACACCTGAAGCCGCACTGTTCTCGCCAATTGCACCATCCGTACAGTTTCTAATCCTGTTGATTAGCTCTCTCCCATACATTTTACAACACGACAAACTGATACCTCTCTAGTTGCAGCATTAAATTGTATATTTTTTCCCTCACTCAGCGGAACTTTGCAAGCACTGCGCCACTCAATCGCCACCACTCCTGACACAAAATACAGATTCAGCAGCCTCATCAGCTATTCGACAATCGTTACTCCACTTATGTTGCAGGCACTCAGTCGCAAAGTCGTCCAAACCAGGGGCTTTCCTCATATTCATCACCTCTACCGCCTCCTGCACCTTTTTCTTAGTAATGTCCGCAACAAGTCTCCCACCTATAACCGGCATTTGGGCCTCACAACCCACAGCGAGAATGTCAGACTCTCTGACATCCTTGACATTGAACTACTCGTCAAAGTACTCGGCCCACCTTTTCCGTGCATCATCACTTTCTCACAACTGGAACACCTCCTCCCTCTCGGTCTCCCTCTTTCTCACCCTCTTAACTTCTTTCCAGAATATTGTTTTACTCAGGAAATTCTGGCAGAACCGTCTGCCCCACTTGGCATCAGCGTCCCTCTTGGCTTTTCTCACTTCTTTTTTTTTTCTTCTCTATAGTCGCCGTAGGTCACCAACAACCTCGCCTGCAACCACTTCTCAAAGTCTCTTCTCTTCTGCGCCGCCGCCAGTTCATCCTCATCGTTCCACCACTCGTAGCCCTTTCTCCTACACAACTATACACGGCGCACACCATACACATTTTCGCTCATCTCAACGACGCATATCTGAACGTCTCGCATTCTTCCTCAAAAATTTTCAGATCCTTCTCTCTCACACTGACATTTTCACCCTCAACGCCTGCTTCGCTTTCCACATTTAGTTCTTTCACCTTCTCTACCTCTCTTCCTCCTCTACCTCTCTTCCTTCTCTCACTCCTCTCACTCCTTTCTTCACTTGTGCCTCGGCTCCATCCGTTATTTTCATTCCACCAGCGATGGTCAGGCATTCCTCCACCTTCCCTCTCCTTGCAACACCCGCACATCTGACAGCCTTCTCAACGTTCTCCTCGAAATCAGCACATAATCTATCAGCACTCCTACACCACTGCACCATGGACCATCCCTACCCATGTGTACTTGTGGATATCTCGCTTCTTGAACAAACTGTTCTCGACCACCAACTCTTGCTCCATACACATACCTATCAGGTTTTCTCCACTGTCATTTCTACCGAGAATGCCATACCTCTCTACCACTTTCTCCACCACTACATCTTCAACTCACTCATCTAGGTCACCTAGTACAATCACATTAAAATGACCTCTAAAACTTTCAATACACCCACTCTGGCAGTCCAAAATTACTCCCTCTCCTCCTCGCTCCTCCTGCTACCAGGTCCGTGGGCACTCGCACAATAAACTGAGAAATAACCAGCCCAACTAATCCTGGTATGCGCCGTTGATATTAGTAAGGCCATCGGCACAGCCTCAAGACTAGTCCTTATAACCAAAATACTCAACACACACACCAATCCAGAGTACAAGAAGTAGCTTGCTAATTTTCTCTCTGGCAGACATGCACACAGACTGTCGACAAAACCAAGTCATCTCAAACTCGTCGCTTCCCAAATGGTGTCTCACAAGGTTCCATTCTTTCCTCCTCCCTTATCAATGCCTTCATGCACGACCTGCCCATTCCAACGGAACCCAACACCTACATCAGCTCGTACGCGGATGGCTTCGCAATAATCACACACCCCAAACACGAGATGGCAGCTGCACACGTCCAGCAATGCCTGAGCTCTCCTGGAGTCTGTCTACTGTACACTTGAATGATTGCGTCCGCAAGCAACTCATTCCTCACATTATCAACAACAGACCCACCTTAGGCATCTGTTAGGTTCACGGGCCGCACGGAGTCACGGCCCAACCGGGGGGTGAACACCTTTATTTCCCTTCAGTCTCCCCTCTTCTTCACCCTTCACTATCTCTCCTTCTTTCCCCCATCCTGATTTGCTTGATTTTTGTTTACCTCATTTGCATCTTATGTTTAGTTCAAATTTCCTTGAACTTGTCTCAGACTCCTTCTTTACGAATCTCCTTGTAGTCGCTGCACACAAACGAACACACGCGCACGCGCGTTTTAACTATTCTCCTTTCGGGCGGCAAATCACAGCCAAGTTGTGCTCTTTCTTTCATGCTTATTCTACGACTATTCCTTCTTATTCTTTCCATTCTTGCTGTTCTCGTGCGTGAAATTCCCTACACCTAGTGTAGATCTCATGCATGGATCCCCGTTTTTGGTCTCTTCTTCATCTCTTCCCTTTGAGGTGTTGGAACGCGTAGCCCGCACTTTAACCCTCGTAGGACCGGCATTCTTATGTAAATTCGTGCTGGGTGGGCGTATAGAACACGATATTGAAAGAAACTAGAGTTAGAGTGATGGGACAAAAACTAACTTGTATAGAATTCTTGAAATATATATAAATATATATATATTTCTTTGCAAAGTTGACTTGGAGAGTTTGTTAATGCAAGATATGAAATAATGTAATAGGCATTTTTTTTAATTTTCAAGCCTAGACTAATGTAAATGCTCTAAAAAAATCAATAAGTTGATATAAAATTAGTAAATGATCACAAAAAATTTCCGAATAATTTTTTTCGACATTTTTAGCTATAATATGCAGAAATTCAATCATTTTTTTCAGCCCTAATAGCTTGTAAATGCCCCCAAAGGCTGGAATAGTGCTGGTTTGATAGAGAACGATTTGAGGAGGTCAATTGTATAAGGTTTTAGTATTTTTGCTCTTTCAGTTTTTGAAATATTGGCAAAATCATAGTAAAATATGAAATTTTGGTTAAAAATAGGTAGACGACTTTCAAATATCGTGTTTGCGTCTTTGCATGTAGCTCGATTACTATAGTAGTTGGAATAATGTGGTTTGTTCGGTTACATTTGTGAGAAAGCAAGCTACTATTGACTTAACAAAAGTTTTTGCGTCGAGTTAGTAGTTCTCATTCAAATTCCTGATTCATGATTATAAAAAAATGTAGATATTTCCAATCGAAAATGTCGGTGATGTGGTATAAATGCCTAATTAGATCAAAATAAATAGCACCAAGATAAGAGCTATTTTACTACGAATTCATCGATGTGTTTGGGAGCTGTGTACGACTAAAAGTTTAAGCTAATCGATTTAATTTGATTGGTATGTCTTTCATTGGCGTGCGCTTAATAGTGAAAATTTTTATCTGGGAAAAGCCATATATGGCGATACGGTCCTGCGAGGGTTAAGGACTCCTGCGGATCCTTGGGGCTCGGAAGCAGGGTAGGTAGTGTGTTATTCCTCCCTACTGCCATCCGGGGAGTGCTAGGACCATATGGCCACAGCACCTTAGGAGTTCCTGTACCTTCTGTGGCAACGTACATACCATAGACGTTCGCCGCGAAAAGGATTTTGACTTCGCGCAGTAGTAAACCTAATTCGAACATTGAAAAAAAGAAGAAGAACAAAGACTGACTTGATGCCGCACTATTTGCTGGTTTGACATTTGGCGTCAGGAGGACGATGGCTCCAGTGCGCTAGAAAGCCTCGTCACTCTAATCTAATCTAATCTATTAACAACTGACACTGTAAACCCTGCACCCACCCTCATCTCACGCTCAACGGCACCGCCAGGCCTCATAGTCCCACTACAATTAGCCTTGAAGTAACTTATGACATGGGTTGATGACGTTCAAATCTCACATAAACAACATCGGCACTGAAGCTAGCCCTAGACTGAACGAGTCCCGGACTCTCGAGTATTTACCACAACCACCTACGATAATGGCAAGGAATTAATGACAACAATGTTGAAAGTTTTTAGAAGAAATCTTTTAGGGTCATGGCGCGAGGGACGCTGAGAGACAGGACAAAAACGACGTTGTTCAAATTAGAATGGGGACGGTGGAGACGTTAGAGGGCAGAGTAGATTCCCGTTTTCTGAGATGGTTCGGGCACATGATGAGGGTGGATTATAGGAGATAGGTGACGAGAGTGATGGAGGCGGAGGTGAGTGGAGTGGACATATGATCGGAGATAGGCGAAAAGGGTATTGGAGTTCGGGTAGGTGGATGGATGACGCGAAGCAAGCGTTATGGAGGAGAGACATTAGTGTGGAGGTAACGAGAGCGCAATGGATAGGCGCTGCACTGATGTGCTTTCCCGCCCTTGGCATCTCGATGAGAAACGGATGGTCGTGTGTGGGGTATGCCTGGCCACCTTGACATACAGATACAGATACCAGGCCGAATCCCCCAGAATGGGGGGGGGGGAGCTGACGGCAAGGCGCATCACACGCTCACACAATTTTGCCCTTATGCGAAAGCAGGGATTAGAGTCACACTGTCGGGCCGTGCAACTGACCATGGACCGTGCTCATGACTTGAGTGTGTGTTGTTGAGCCATCCGGTCGGACCCTTTAGCGCAAAAAACCTACGTTGTTTGAGGATGAGTGTTTAAGAGGTTTGCGAGGTGCATTTTAACGTCAGCCACCCCCCTTTTTGGGAGATTCGGCCTAGTGTTTGTATGTGTATCATGCCTAATTACTGATGGGCTAACACTTCACAAACATTTTCATTGATAAAATGTCTAACTACTATTTATAAACGTTGATATTACTTATAACTAATGAGATTATAGTTAACTACTCAAGCTAGCTAACTACTCAAGTTAGTTAAAGAACCCAGACACATTTGAATTTATTTGGGGAAATACGCTTTACAACCTTCAAAATAAATGTTTTTTTCCATACCTCGATCTTGTTACCTCTGACTTGACGCTTCTAATGAACCAAGGTTTAGCTCACATAGTCTTGTCTTGATACAATTTATTGCGCAGCAAAGTGATAGTTTGATAGCTCTTCATTGAACCTTCTCTAATTTAATTATGTCTTTCCTAAGTTATGGAGACTAGAATTGAACTGAATACTTGAGATGTAGCCTAATAAATGCATTGTAAACTTACAGGATTTTTTTTGGTTTAGGAGGGTGAGTTATTTTGAAATTAACATGAAAGTAGGTAGGTACTACAAATTGTACACATTTACATGGATATTTTAAAATACAGATACAGCCTAATGTCTGTATCCGTATTTAAAAATATCCTTATAAAAATATCGAATTTGTACTACTTACATGTTATTTTCCAAATAACTTTCAGAGCAACAAAAGAAAAAACTGTTTGAACAAAAAACAGTTGAAAAAAAACATGGTTGGTTTCATGGGTACCCGGGCATATACCCACCACAACCCTGTAAGTTATATAGTGCATTTGTTGGACAGCATCTCAAGTATTTTGTTCAATTCTGGTCTCCATATCTAAGGAAATACATTATTAAATTAGACAAGGTTCAACGTAGAGCTACCAAACTATCATTTTACTGCACAATAAATTGTATGGAGACTGACTAAGTGAACTAAACCTTAATTCATTAGAGAAGTGCCAAGTCAGAGGTGATATGATCGAGGTGTGAAGATAATGAAGGGTGAGGACAACGTTGACCGAGCAAGCCTTTTCACTCTAGATGCGATCGGAAGGGCCAGGAATAATGAGAACTAAATCGTTTCAATGCGTTTCTCAGTCGGCATCAAGTGCATTTTCTTCACGTACCGAGTTGTCGAAGAATGAAAATAACTTTCAGCAGAGAGTGTAAACAGCAAAACAATCTGAACGCTTGAGTCACAGCTCAGCAAATCCTATGTGAGTCGCTGTTAAATAGCTAAACCTTTCTCTTTCTTGATGTATTGAAAACAGAAATCACAATAACACACGAAGCTCTCAACGTTTTACTGCAACGCACTCGCAGCAGCCCGACGAGCTTTCTTAAATCCCTCGTGCAATCTACAAAGCCTGTTCACTGACCCAACCTACCGAAAAAGCTTATCACTTTCAGAAAACACACCGGACCATACGAAGCTGTCTAAACTCCAAACACCTGTGCAAGTGAGGTGGTCTCTCCACCCCTATATGCACAGAGATAACAATACATTCACGTAGAAACGTGATACCTCTTTACTTTCTTGTACGCGCTAGTACGCGAATATGCCACAATTGAAATCTGTACTTGATTTAACCCTGACAAGACCAATCTTCTTTGCATGCGAGGCCGTGCAAAAAAGGCTCAAATCAAATCGACGTTCTACTTCAGAACCTATCTTCTTACTATCAAAAGACAACCTACTTTGGGCCAAATGGCCTATTGTTGTTTTTCCACACTTGTAAACACTCGTGAAATGCGCTTTGCCGTCGGCCACCCCCTTCCTGGGTGATTCGGCAAAGGGTCATTATCTTTAATTATCTAAATTTCAAACTGCTGTTGACAAGATGCAGGTTATGATATATTCCAGGAAGAAAATACCCATTCCCAACACGAGTTGAACTGAAAGGTCAACCAGTTGCATATCGTATGTAGCAAAAACAAAGTTGCTCGGTGTGATAGTACTTGAGACTTGGCTGAGAAGATCAGTTCTCTTGTCAAGAAATTATCCAAATCGTGTGACATCCTTTACATAATTCTAAATTGTCTAACTACAGCATTATTTATCCCTTTCCGACTTATTGTATAAACGTGTATGCTTCTTCATACGAAACAAATGTAAGACTTATCATTCCTAATCATCAGCGTGTCATTAGAACAGCATCACAAGTTAGCGTGCGAGACCACACGCTGCTCCCCTTTTGTCAATGGTATATTCGCCCGCTGTGCGTCATCACTAACTTTTCGACTGCAGTGCTTGTTAACAGAGCTTTGAGTCGATCAGCTTGCAGCCCCAATTATTTTCCTATTACTGAGCTGCTGAAACGTCAATTTGATTGCTCTCTGTATAAAGACCAGTATCAGTAAAGGTAGCTACCTTCAGACGTAAACGATCCCTGTTTAAACTTGAACGTGCAGAAATTCTCCATTTGTATTTCAGTTCTCCTCAATGCAAGTTTACCGTACTACCATTTTTTTGTTGTTGATCACTGATTTTAAGGATATTGATTTATTTTGTTCATGCAACCATATTTTCTTCAATCTGGTTCATGTAGAAACCTCCTCGATTTTCAGACTCATCTTTTATGACTTATCGAAATGTTTTTTCCTATGCGTATGGGAAATTCTATGTCAACTACACAGTTGGTTTCAAAATTTGTGTGTATTTATACCAAACAGTATGTGAGTAAATGTAAACAAAAAAACTCACTTTGTACATTTTTCCCCTATTTTCTTGTTGAATGTCCATTTAACCAAAAATTGTCATGATTAAGTAAATGTCTGTTGACCTTTCTTCAGGTATTTTTCATGCAATCAATAGTCAAATGTAACGTTCTTATTTGCTCTGACATGTTGAACTTGAGAATGATTTGTCCTCCAACAATGTCCATTGATTGCTAGGATCCAGAGGTGAGATTGCTTATCAACTCCGGTTAGACGTTTGTATTTAGTGTATCTGAGTAGCAAATGTTGTGTTCGGATTAACTCACGCTGACAAAGACTTGGTTCATATCAGTGTATTATGATATTTCTGAACTTTGTCAACCTGTCACTATACCTAAATAAATTGTAACTCCTTTTGATCCTTAACAACCATAATATCACTAATTTCCTGTGTTTTCTTTAGTTTTAAGTTATGCCTTCTATATACCAACATGCACTCTTGATAAATTTTATTATGAAGATGTTGGCCAACAACCGCCAATTGTGGATAAGCTATTTAATTTTTATTCATGGTGATCATGATAACTGTTTGACTAGTCTTGACATATTTGCAGTTAGCCTTTACTTATGATTGTCTTGCAAATTCCCATTCCCCCACCTTTAAATATGTTTTCTTGTTCATCTTCTTACGGATATTTGCATACGTTTTCTTGGCTCACACCAGTTGCTACTTGGGGGAAAAAGTTATCAACATGATTCACAATTCTTAAGTCATTATTACATTATTTATTTCATGATGTAATTTTTTTTTGTAGTTAGATATCAACCATAGTGAATTTTATTCTGATAATCTACTCGTGATATTTTTGTATATACTTGTTCTAGTCTTAAGCAGCTATTGTGTGCCTTATTAACAATGCTATTGGCTGATTATCGCAGGCTAAAGCTGCTCAAGAGGACAAGAAACAGCAGAGAGTAGTTACGAAGCAGCGGCGGCTGCTGCAGCAGCGGCTCAAGATGATGGCGATGGCGGGCGAGGGCGGTGCGGGAACCCGCGACGACGAGCTCTTCGACCTGACGGCTATGGAGAAGGTGAGGCGGGAACCAACTCGTGAATATTCGACTGCATTGCTTTAACCTATGCCTTTCAGTACCAATTAAAGCATATGTCACTGTTTGTGCTCCTCCATCTGTGTTGCATCTCCATGCAAGTGTGCGTTCATGATCATTTCTGCTCAGGAATATTCATGGATTTTGACAGTCAATAGCGAGAGTTCATAGTCTTATTTTTTAGTTTTTTCACTTCTGAAGTATTGATCTCATGTGGATAACGCTGAACTAGTAGAAACAGATGAAATATGAAATGAAGGAAGTGTGTCAAATAGTGTGTGCATTGAAGAATAAGCTGCAGGAGTATTGAAGCAAGAAGCTGTTGTATGAGCGAGTAGCTGTCACGACGGTGCATAACGTGGCGAGACGTGGAGGGGCGAAAGTGGAAGAAACGTGTTGTTCCGGTTTCCAAGATCAAATGTTTGAAAGGCATGGCTGTGGTGATGCTGAAGTCTTAGATCAATAATGACGTTCGGATTAGAACAGAAACGTTTATGAAGATGAAGGACAGAGTAGCTTCTCGTTTTCTGGGGTGGTTCGGACTCTTATCGAGGACGGATAATGAGTGATGGTGAAAATATAACTTATGTTATCTCAATTCTCTTGATAAGTTATTTCTCTGTATTGTAGTTAGAGCCATAGTGTAGCATGCGCTTCTGCTTTTTATTAGAATGAATCTTGTAGAGGAAACATTACAGAGCCGTATTCTCGAGAGAATCTTGATAACATTCGTCGAACGTAATTTTCGACCCATTTAGACCTTGGTGTTTTTAAACCGTACTTATGAATTTCTAAACTTTCAAGTTTCTCTACTGTCCCTGAGTTTTTAGGTTGCGACCAAAAACCTGGCTGCTCGGCGCTAAATATCGGCTAGGTACAGAGTGGCGTCTCCCGCTTCCGGCAGTCTAGGCCGGCTGAACCCTCAAACCCCTCCCTACCTATATAAGCGAGGTCTGCCCTGCCCCATCATTCATGAGGGCTAACAAAGCTGCTTTCCCTTCAGGAGACATTAGTGCATTGTTGAGATAGCAGGGGGAGGAGGAGGCCCCATATGACTGTTACTACATTACAGAGAAATAGCTTTCTATCAAGAGAATTGAGATAACAAAAGTTCGATTCTCTTCCACTTCGTAAGAGTCATAGTTTAGCATAGTAAATACCATCATGTAGCGCAAGCTGGCCTATGCCAGAAGAGCCCAGAAATTGGATGGATCTGCTGCATTTTAAACTGAGTGATCTCAAAGAAGCGCTTGCCGTGTAAGGAATGATGACCCAGATGTATAAATGGGGGTAGTGACTGTAATTATAGGCCAGTACAAGTATTGCTTGGTGCCCACCACAACCAATTTACTAGCTTATAGCGGCCAAATAATTTTCGGGCCTAGAGTATGAGCACCCAAATAGTAACTATGTACATCAATATATACTGCCCGCTAGTACGAGAGTGGATGAACAGCCAAGTAGTGCAGTAGAATCCCAATTATGGAAGTATTTAAAATGTGTTTACACGGTAAGATACTCTATACACGTATCTTATAATATGTTCCGAAGCTTTCAGGTAGGAATCTGGCTGAATGTCTTCTAGGTAAAGAGTGAAGTCCCCCGCGCCCAGCTGTCTTAGCCGGTTGAACCCCCAAACCCCCAATTTAATCAAGGTCTGCGGAGCTCCGTCATTCATGAGGGCTAGCAGAGCTGCTTAGCGTAACGAGTGCATTGTTGGAATAGCAGGAGGAGGAGGAGGCCCCAAATGGCTCCTACTACATTACAGAGAAATAGCTTTTTATCGAGAAAATCGAGATAGCAAAAGTTGTATTCTCTTCCACTTGTAAGAGCCATATGGTTCAGCATAGAAAATACCATCATGTAGCGCAAGCTGGCCTATGCCAGAAAAGCACAGTGGTTGAATGGATCGGCTGCATCTTAAACTGGGCGTTCCCAAAGAAGCGTTTGCCGTGTAAGGAAATGATTACACATTAGTACAAGTGGTGGTAAGGACTGTGATCATAGGCCAAGACAAGTATTGCTTGGTGCCTACGACAGCCAATGTACCCGCTTATCGCGGCGAGATAATATGCGGGCCTAGAGTATGAGCACATAAATAGTAATTATGTACATCAATATAAACTACCTTCTTGTATGAGTGTGAATGAACAGATAGGTAGTGGCAGTTGAATCTTCAATATTGAAGTATGTACCATGTGTACCATAGCTAGTATGGTATTCTTGCCGTACATTGAGTCGGAGAAAGTTAATATATACTGGTGAGTCCGACGTAATCTTTGTCCTGAAGCCGTATCGTTTAGTACCTCAGATCGATATGGTAAGATAACCTATACACGTACCCTATAATATGTACCAAAGTTTCTGGTATGAGCTAGCAAGGTTGTTGAGGCTTCGCCACTGTAAACAGGTACTTGTGCCCGAACACGTGAGGCGACTTCCAGAACTCCTTGGATATGAAGTCATGGAGAGGGACCCCACGCGTCCAAGCAAAAGATGAAGCAAACTTTCTGGTGTCGTGAGCTTTAGTGAAGGCATGCGGTGTAGCCTAATTGATGAACTAGCAGATGTAATGCCCCACCGATGACGCCTTGAGTGGTTAGCCTGGAGTAAGATGAATGAACAACAAGCCATTGTTCAACGGACATCGTGCTACGCAGGCTTTGAGTACGGTCCTAGGCACAGGCCGTGTGCCCGGCCATCCGGCAGCAGTGAGACGATAGAGCTGAGCGGTGACGTGTGGGTGAGGGTCTGGTTTCAGTACAGGAACTTGTCAGTGGTCAGATCGACCGCGCACGGAGGGTTCTTGGAGAAATGTAGTCCCGTGCGTGCCGTTGCTGCAATCTCAGAGGCCCTGTTTCCTGCTGCGGGAGCGACGAGAAACGGAGTCTTCTGAAAAAGCGCCAATACTGACATCGTCTGAGTTGTGAAGCGAGGGGAAGCGAGCATGTCGAGAATCGGCTCCAGCTTCCACTGCGGCACGAAACGTCTTTGTGGTGGGTTAACGTGAAACTGGGTCTTTGCCAGTTCTTTGAAGATCGCCTCGCGGGTCGTGACGCCAAACTCATGAAAAAGAGGCAAGTGAAGAGCATCCTTGTAAGCCAAAACTGTACGAGGAATGAACTGCTTCTGCTTGCCGGCAAGCTGGTTGATGGACTGCACCTTCGTGGCGCGTAGCCACGCTTGAAAAAAGAGTCTGGAAGCTTTGGTATTGGCGTTGTGTGGACTGCCTGTGTGTGTTGACCAGGGTGTTTGCAAGCGATCTATTATATTTGATGATGAACACCGGTTTGAAAAACTTGGTGCGAGATAACTCGAGAAGAGTCATGATGTTAGAGGCACCTCCCTACCTTCGACACGCTGGGACGCGTCGAGGGCGAGCGAAAAGTCGCTGAAGGATGCGACGACCTTGAGCCCCCACAGTGCGTTGGAGTGGTCGGGCACCACGAGGACGCCGCTATAGCGGTTTGTCTCGAACTCGTGGAGCACTTAGAGGGTCAGGTTGAATGGAGGGTCAGGTATATTTCCCTTCACTGATTCCAGTCGCATTGGAGGGGAACCACGAAAACTGCTCGTGGGTGATCTAACAAAGTTGCAAATAGTGAGAAGTTGTGGTTTCCCGGATGCGCGAAGAGGCCTATTTGCCTAGTCCTGCAGAGGGTAGAGAGGCGGGCGAAGCCTTGAGGTGTCCGCGTCCTCCCCGTTTCTGCTGGTAGGAGGCATGAGAGCTGATCGGCCATGACGTTCTTCGATCCCGGAAGGTAGGTTGCGAAAAGCAAGAGGTGACGGCGCTGGAGGATCTTAGGAACTGTGCTCCGAACTTCTGCAACGCCGAGGCCTTGCTGGTGCCCATGTGATTCGCCATAGCTACCCCGCCCTGTGAGCTTGTGCCCGCAGCGCATGTGCGATAGGCAGTGATTCATTCGACGTAATATGAAGAATGCGTCTCAATGGCGACCAGCGGCGGTAAAACTGCTGGTCGCTTCAGCATACAGCCCCCACGCGTCGCCCGCTGGTCGCTTCAGCATACAGGAGGTGCTCCGGTGGAGGCAATATGAAAGGGACGTGGGAGTGAAGGAAAGCCTTACAGCTCCAGCGCTGTACCGCGCCACGGTAGGGTTTGTTGAGATGGCTGGGCTTGCTGGATAGGCGCAGGGATCGTGCTGCTAGCACCACTTCGTTGAGGAAGTGGTGAGCATGGCGTAGGTTAGGTGTTTTGAAATAAATATGGCTGGGGGAGACCTGATGCTATCGAAGCGAGAGAGTTCTGCGGGGAAGTATCTCCATGGCCATGTCCCTGCGGCGGTCGATGTGCTGTGAGGTCGGGGCGATGAGTGGCTTCTCCATTGAATGTTACCCCAAGGAAGTCGAACTGCTGGGTGGGTTCCAGAATAGACTTACCCAAGTGGACGTGGCAATCGAGCTTGAGGAGAAGGTCGCAGGCCGTCTTTGTGTTGCGCCGGCATTGATGTGCTGTTGGTGCCTGGAGCAGCCAGTCGTCGATGCAGAAGCCCGCATCTATCCCTTGCTGGTGGAGCAAGCGAAGGGGTAGCTTCGCGATCGTTGTGAAGACTTATGGTCCCAGGTTGAGGTCAAATGGAAGGCCCGAGATAAGTTACCGTTGGCTTTGTAGTTTGAAGGCCAGGAACTTATGGAACCTGGGATTAGATAGAACGTGCGAGAAAGCGTCCTTGGTGTCCAACTTGGTGAACCAGAGAGGAGACTTCAGCACTGCTCGTATTCGTTGCGGGTTGGACCCTCAAAACGCGGTTCCTGGGATGTATTTGTTGAATTCTGAGAGGTCGATCAATAGGTGATCCCTTCCCGAAGCCTTGTGGACCGCAAAGATACGAGATACGAAACCTGGTTGTCTGCAGAAAGTCTAACATGAGTTTAAGAACGCCTTCGTGTTGTCGGTGCAAGACAGTGTAATCGAGAGGGTGTCGCGGCGCCCCTCTCCAAAAGAGGCCTTTGGACTGGAAGTGTTTGACCCACGGCGTGGCCTCTCGCCCGTGTGCTTGGCGACTACTGAGGGCCGCCGGAAGAGCGTTAGTACTTACGGGAAGAGGAGCGGTCCCGCTTTCCGCCGTCACCTGAGGACTTGGAGTGGGGTGGAGCGCTCATACAAAAAATGCAGTGACCGCGGGGTAACTCGCCTGCCATCCGTTAAGACGGGATCACGGATGCGAGCAAGAATACCCGTCAGTGACGCCCTGACGACATAGCCGCGCAGGGCCTGAGCGACCCGAGCGTATGTACTTCTGCCGAATGTGTTGAAAGGAAGAAGCGGTCTTGCCACTAGTAGTCTCGATGTGAGCTTT
>SDVV010009450.1:0-16701 GCA_016164225.1 Gammarus roeselii | reverse complement strand
ACATCGTGTGGACTTGGTGAGACAGCACTATTGAACATCGTGTGGACTTGGTGAGACAGCACTATTGAACATCGTGTGGACTTGGTGAGACAGCACTATTGAACATCGTGTGGACTTGGTGAGACAGCACTATTGAACATCGTGTGGACTTGGTGAGACAGTACTATTGAACATTGTGTGGACTTGGTGAGACAGCACTATTGAACATCGTGTGGACTTGGTGAGACAGTACTATTGAACATCGTGTGGACTTGGTGAGACAGCACTATTGAACATCGTGTGGACTTGGTGAGACAGTACTATTGAACATCGTGTGGACTTGGCGAGACAGCACTATTGAACATTGTGTGGACTTGGTGAGACAGCACTATTGAACATTGTGTGGACTTGGTGAGACAGCACTATTGAACATCGTGTGGACTTGGTGAGACAGCACTATTGAACATCGTGTGGACTTGGTGAGACAGCACTATTGAACATCGTGTGGACTTGGTGAGACAGCACTATTGAACATCGTGTGGACTTGATGAAACAGCACTGTTGAACATCGTGTGGACTTGGTGAGACAGCACTATTGAACATCGTGTGGACTTTGTGAGACAGCACTATTGAACATCGTGTGGACTTTGTGAGACAGCACTATTGAACATCGTGTGGACATGGTGAGACAGCACTATTGAACATCGTGTGGACTTGGTGAGACAGCACTATTGAAAATCGTGTGGACTTGGTGAGACAGCACTATTCAACATTGTGTGGACTTGGTGAGACAGCACTATTGAACATCGTGTGGACTTGGTGAGACAGCACTATTAAACATCGCGTCGACTTGGTGATACAGCACTATTGAACATCGTGTGGACTTGGTGAGACAGCACTATTGAACATCGTGTGGACTTGGTGAGACAGCACTATTGAACATCGTGTGGACTTGGTAAGACAGCACTATTGCACATCGTGTGGACTTGTTGAGACAGCACTATTGCACATCGTGTGGACTTGGTGAGACAGCACTATTGAACATAAAATCTTCGCTCTTTAAGCTATTTCTGTTTTTATGTCCAAAGTAGGATGCTAACCATGTCTTCGGTCTCACGATGCTAACTATGTCCTCAGTCTCACGATGCTAACCTTGTCCTCGGTCTCACGATGCTAACTATGTCCTCAGTCTCACGATGCTAACCATGTCCTCAGTCTCACGATGCTAACTATGTCTTCAGTCTCACGATGCTAACCATGTCTTCGGTCTCACTATGCTAACCATGTCCTCAGTCTCACGATGCTAACCATGTCCTCGGTCTCACGATGCTTACTATGTCCTCAGTCTCACGATGCTAACCATGTCCTCGCTCTCACGTCTCACGATGCTAACCATGTCCTCGGTCTCACGATGCGTATCGTCCTCGACTCTGTGAACGATGTGGCGCCTGCCATTAGCCGTCCTGCATGGAACGAGGCTTTCATACTACGCTCGTCCCCACCGCCCAGCCGTGGCCGCGTATATACAAGCAACGAGAAAAAAACTAATATTCTGGGAAATGCCTGTCTGAATGCCTGTGTGCTGCCTGGCTGGCAGACAGTCTGCACGTCTGTGTGCACGTCTGTCTACACTTGCAGTCGCATTACAAGCCAGTTACGTCAGCGTTATTTGAGACGTGGATAGCGGGAGTGTGTGCTTAGACGCCTCCATGACCTGCTCACTGGAGGGAAATAACAAGAGAGCGAGTTCAGACGCAATCATGACCTGCTCATAGGAGGGAAATTGCAGGGGTGTGTGCGGCTTAGACGCGACCATGACCTGTTATTCCACTGGAGTGGAATAACAGGAGTGTGAGCTTAGACGCCACCATGACCTGCTCACTGGAGGGAAATAACAGGAGTGTGGGCTTAGACGCCTCCTTGATCTGCCCACTGAAGGGGAATAGTAGGAGTGTGTGGGTATAGACGCCTCCATGACCTGCTCACTGGCAGGAAATGACAGGAGTGTGCGGCTTAGACGCCTCCTTGACCTGCTCACTGGAGGGGAATGACAAGAGTGTGTGGGCTTCGACGCCTCCTTGACCTGCTTACTGTAGGGGAATAACAGGAGTGTGTGGGCTTAGACGCCTCCATGACCTGCTCACTGAAGGGGAATGACAGGAGTGTGTGGGCTTAGATGCCTCTTTGACCTGCTCACTGGAGGGGAATAACGAGAGTGTGTGGGTTTCGACGCCTCCTTGACCTGCTTACTGGAGGGGAATAACAGGAGTGTGTGGGCTTAAACGCCTCCATGACCTGGTCACTGAGGAAGAATAACAATAGTGCGAGTTAAGACGCAACCATGACCTGCTCACTGCAGGGGAATAGCATTGGTGTGCGGGGCTTAGACGCGGCCATGACCTGCTCACTGGAGGGGAATAACAGGAGCATGTGGGCTTAGACGCCTCCATGACCTGCTCACTGGAAGGGAATAACAGGAGCGTGTGGGCTTAGACGCCTCCATGACCTGCTCACTGGAAGGGAATAACAGGAGTGTGTGGGCTTAGATGCCTCCATGACCTGCTCACTGGAGGGGAATAACAGGAGTGTGTGGGCTTGGACGCCTCCATGACCTGCTCACTGGAAGGGAATAACAGGAGTGTGTGGGCTTAGACGCCTCCATGACCTGCTCACTGGAAGGGAATAACAGGAGTGTGTGGGCTTAGACTCCTCCATGACCTGCTCACTGGAGGGGAATAACAGGAGTGTGTGGGCTTAGACGCCTCCATGACCTGCTCACTGAAGGGGAATAACAGGAGTGTGTGGTCATAGTCGCCTCCATGACCTGCTCACTGGGGGAGAATAACAATAATGCTCGTTTAGACGCAACCATGACCTGCTCACTGGAGGAGAATAGCATTGGTGTGTGGGGCTTAGACGCGACCATGACCTGCTCACTGGAATGGAATAACAGGAGAGTGTGCTTAGACGCCTCCATGACCGGTTCCCTGAAGGGAATAACAGGAGTGTGTGGGTTTAGACGCGACCATGACCTGCTCACTGGAGTGGAATAACAGGACAGTGAGCTTAGACGCCTCCATGACCTGCTCACTGGAGGAGAATAACAGGAGTGTGTGGTTATAGACGCCTCCATGACCTGGTCACTTAGGAAGAATAACAATATTGCGAGTTGAGACGCAACCATGACCTGCTCACTGCAGGGGACTAGCATTGGTGTGTGGGGCTTAGACGCGGCCATGACCTGCTCACTGGAGGGGAATAACTGGAGCGTGTGGGCTTAGACGCCTCCATGACCTGCTCACTGGAAGGGAATAACAGGAGTGTGGGCTTAGACGCCTGCATGACCTGCTCACTAGAGGGAAATAACAGGAGTGTGGGCTTAGACGCCTGCATGATCTGCTCACTAGAGGGAAATAATAGGAGTGTGTGGTCTAAGACGCCTCCATGACCTGCTCACTTGGGAGAATAACAAGAGTGCGAGTTTAGAAGCAAACATTACCTGCTCACTGGAGGGAAATAGCAGGATATGTGAGGTTTAGACGCGACCATGACCTGCTCACTGGAGTGGAAGAACGGGAGTGTAAGCTTAGACGCCACCATGACCTGCTCACTGGAGAAGAATAACAAAAGTGTGCGCTTAGATGCTACCATGACCTGCTCACTGGAGGGAAATAACACTAGTGTGGCGGCTTAGTCACGACCATGACCTGCTCACTGGACGGAAATAACATTATTTTGGCGGCTTAGACGCAATCATGACCTGCTCATTGGAAGGAAATAACACTAGTTTGGCGGCTTAGACTTAACCGTAACCTGCTCACTGTAGGGAAATAACACTAGTGTGGCGGCTTAGACGCGACCATGACCTGTTCACTGAAGAAATAACACTAGTGTGGCAGCTTAGACGCAACCATGACCTGATCACTGGAGGGAAATAACACTAGTGTACCGGCTTAGACGCCTCCATGACCTGCTCACTGTAGGGGAGTAACAAGATTGTGCGCTTAGACGCAACCGTGACCTGCTCACAGGAGGGAAATAACACTAGTTTTGCGGCTTAGTCGCAACCGTGACCTGCTCACTGGAGGTAAAAAACACAGGTGTACCGACTTCGACGCGACCGTGACCTGCTCACTGGAGAAAATAGCTCTAGCGTGGCGGCTTAGACGCGACCATGATCTGCTCACTGTAGAAAATAGCACTAGTGTGGCGGCTTAGACGCAACCATGACCTGCTCACTGTGAGAAATAACACTAGTGTGGCGGCTTAGACGCGACCATGACCTGCTCACTGTAAGAAATAACACTATCGTAGCGGCTTAGACGCGACCATGACCTGCTCACTGTAGTAAATAACACTAGTGTGGTGGCTTAGACGCGACCATGACATGCTCACTGGAGGGAAATAACACTAGTGTACCGGCTTAGACGCCTCCATGACCTGCTCACTGTAGGGGAGTAACAAGATTGTGCGCTTAGACGCAACCGTGACCTGCTCACCGGAGGGAAATAACACTAGTTTTGCGGCTTAGACGCAACCGTGACCTGCTCACTGGAGGTAAAAAACACAGGTGTACCGGCTTCGACGCGACCGTGACCTGCTCACTGGAGAAAATAGCTCTAGCGTGGCGGCTTAGACGCGACCATGATCTGCTCACTGTAGAAAATAGCACTAGTGTGGCGGCTTAGACGCAACCATGACCTGCTCTCTGTGAGAAATAACACTAGTGTGGCGGCTTAGACGCGACCATGACCTGCTCACTGTAAGAAATAACACTAGTGTAGCGGCTTAGACGCGACCATGACCTGCTCACTGTAGTAAATAACACTAGTGTGGTGGCCTAGACGCGACCATGACATGCTCACTGTAGTAAATAACACTAGTGTGGCGGCTTAGACGCGACCATGACATGCTCACTGTAGTAAATAACACTAGTGTGTCGGCTTAGACGCGACCATGGCATGCTCACTGTAGTAAATAACACTAGTGTGGCGGCTTAGACGCAACCATGACCTGCTCACTGTAGTAAATAACACTAGTGTGGCGGCTCAGACGCGACCATGACATGCTCACTGTAGTAAATAACACTAGTGTGGCGGCTTAGACGCGACCATGACATGCTCACTGTAGTAAATAACACTAGTGTGGTGGCGTAGACGCGACCATGACATGCTCACTGTAGTCAATAACACTAGTGTGTCGGCTTAGACGCGACCATGACCTGCTCTCTGTAGTAAATACCACTAGTGTGGCGGCTCAGACGCGACTATGACCTGCTCACTGTAGTAAATAACACTAGTGTGGCGGCTTAGACGCGACCATGACATGCTCACTGTAGTAAATAACACTAGTGTGGCGGCTTAGACGCAACCATGACCTGCTCACTGTAGTAAATAACACTAGTGTGGCGGCTTAGACGCAACCATGACATGCTCACTGTAGTAAATACCACTAGTGTGCCGGCTTTGACGCAATCATGACCAGCTCACTGTAGTAAATAACACTAGTGTGGCGGCTTAGACGCAACCATGTCCTGCTCACTGTAGTAAATAACACTAGTGTGACGGCTTAGACGCGACCATGACATGCTCACTGTAGTAAATAACACTAGTGAGCCGGCTTAGACGCAACCATGACCTGCTCACTGTAGTAAATAACACTACTGTGGCGGCTCAGACGCGACCATCACTGGAGGAAAATAACATATGGGAAAATAAATGCCCTTTAGTTGCCTCATAATTATGCACCACAGATTTCGGAGTCTTTTCACAGCTGGCTTTTAGAACACAGACAATGTTTGTCTGTTCTTTATTTGCCAGCGAGCCTACAGACCGCCATGTTATGTAAGAACGAAGTGACTGTTTCTAGGTCGTTCCTCCTCACCGACCGACATGCGCACCTCGACAAATACGGTTACAAGAAAGAGGACTTTGCTTCTTTGCTTGTGAGCTTCTCTTACGTAATGTCCTGACTGTGCTTTTAGTCTATTCAGTTCCGATTTGCATCCTTTTAACAGCGATATGTGCGACGGCTTGCACGCGTTAAGTGCCGTGTTCTATCACGCGCGAGGGAATACAAACAGCAAAATGGATTAGATACCAAGATTTACGCCTACAGCTCTGCTGAAATGAGGTGGAAATGAGGCCCAAATCAAATCAAATCGAATCAAATACATCTCTGCTTCAACTCACTCTGTTTTTCACTGCACTTGTATCTTATGTCAATTGTCACTGCACTTGTCGTCACTGCACTTGTATCTCATGTCAATTGTCACTGCACTTGTATCTCATGTCAATACATTGTCTTTGAGACGGCTACACACATGTATTGTACACACACCCTAAGAGCATCCGCGGCTGAGCAAGTGTCGGACGATTAGTTGGCGTTCCACGTCATCGCGTGAATTGACCTGTTGCGGATATTGAGTTTGGGTTTTGCTGACAAAAAATGCCAGAAGTGTCTTCTTTAGGCATGATTTGCCCGTTTCCATAATGTTAATTTCTACTTTTCATTGGAGTGTCCGTAAAGGCCTTCTTCGTTCAATGTGGTTAGTGCTTACACGCGATCAATTAGTCTTTTCAAAATATGATTGATAAAAAATCAGTGTGTGATTTCACATTCATGTTTATCTCGTTTGAAATCAAGAGGCAATCATTCAAGCAACAGTGATCAATAAGTATTTTTCTTCAAGGCAACAACACATAGTTATTTGAAACATTTGTAAAATAAACAGCCCGCCTACTTTTCAAAATTAAATCATCCCAATCGTTCCCCTGGATTGATACTTTCGTTCCAGCTGTTTTCCCGGACAGTCGGTCTAAATGAGCTTCCGAGAAGCACCATCTTTTCAGATAGTGGTAGTTCTTCAGCGTGTCGCTCATTGCCAGTAATGATTAGTGAGTGGCAACCCGTGCTGACCACAAAAGAACCCGAACCTTTCCGTCATAAACAGCTCTAGTTTGCCCTTGGTTACGTGGCACAAGAATCTAGTCAAATTTATTTGGAGTCAACCCTTGAATCCGGCGATTTTGGGTTCATAGTTTTGGGTACCACCGATATTTGAGGGAAACACTGTTCCTAGTTAGTAACACCGGCCTTAGACAGTAGCATCGGTGATATTTAGTAATACCGGTCCTAGACGGAAGCACCGGCCTTAGACGGTACCGCCGGGCATATACGAAACACCGATTCTAGATGGCAAGAATGTTTTTTTTATGGCAACACCAACGTGATTTGGCTCTGGTGGAAATGAGGCTCAAATCAAATCAAACACCAACGTGATGTAAGATGACACCAGTGCCAAATAATTGACCCTCAAACCCTACTGCAACAGTCACTACCGCTACGTGACCTGTGTTTGCTCCCAAACACAACTTGGAGCAGCCGAATACACGGAACGTGGACCTTGAAGGGTCAATAGGTTCGCTCATTATACCGCCATGGTGGACCAGAGACGAATCAGGTGTTCAGACTTATAGCGCGTTACGTTGAGAGCGCCAGCAAGGCGAGCAGACAGACGCACACACGCACAGACGGATACAGACAAGCGTCTCGCTTCAGTGCACACACTGGGAAGCCCAACTTTGTTATTAGACAACAAACTACTACAACAGCCGGTGGTTCAACGGTGAACATGCAGGCTAATTGATCAATTGAGTTCGACTCAGACAGTACGTGGAAATTCAAGGTGGACAGTAAGTGTAGGGCGGGTTTCCCTTCACGAGGGTACTGGAGGAGGATAGTTAACTGTGCCACTGCTGCTAACGCGATTCTCTGATGTTGGAGAGTGTGGGCCAATTCACGCTAAGACCGTGAGCTGACATGTGAAGCGTTTCGCGAGAGAGTGGGTTGGAGTCGTGGTTGCGAGTGAGCTTAGTAGAAGGCGAGAGAGTGTTTTGGTGGTGGTTGTGGTGGTGGTGGGTTGATATTGACGTAGCGCGACTGCCATGCATTGTGGCCCGCCAGACGTCTGGTGTGGTGAGCTGTGGTGGGGTGAAGAGAGACAGCGGGGGTGATGAAGAGGCGGGAGGAGGGAGGGCGGGTAGGCGGCCGCGCTAGAGAGGAGTGTCTCAGCTGTAGCATGTATCCCGTCCACCCGCCGCCTCTGTTGGTTCTCATCTATTCACATACAGCAAGCAAGCTCTAAGCCTTGCATTATCTTGCCGAGAGCGTCACAATGACCCTACGAGATGACGCGGACTCTCGGTGTAACCTCAATCAATGTTGTGTTCGTGGAAAGTTATGGAGTTATTTATCAGGTTGTCAGGTTGAGTCTCCCGCCCCCGATAATTGCAGCAATCCGCCTCCCGCCCCCTTCGCCGCACCACCGTCTCGCCACTAGTGGGGGTCCGGTGGGGGCGGGCCCGTCTGCCGTTTAGGGGAGGGAGGGGCAGACAGGTGTGCAGCACACAGCTCCGCTCGCCGCCGTGGTTCAGTCTAGCTTTGGCCACCAGTGCAGTGTGATGTATGGCACCGCGTTCCGCCTTCGCTGCGCCGTCGCATACAACCACCACATGAACTCTGCTGTTTCGCGCGAACATTCGGTGCTCCAGATTAAATGATTCTGCGAACGTTTCGATGTGTCGTTGGATAATGGGGGCGCAGCAGTTTCAAGCCAATGTGGCCACTCCAGAAGGCAAAATGCGAAATAAAATTGCACAGAGCTGCATTCAAGCTATCAACCATCTCGCAAGGACGATGAAAAGTGTACGCAGCCCCCTTCTCGTTCGCTTTGTTCTTTAACCTAATAATATCATAAGGCACTGTATTCTAAGAGAGAACCTACATGGATTAAAGAATGGAACTTACTTTAAGATGGGCCAAAGTCTAGTTTGTAAGTGGGAGGTTGTGTTGTTGTTTAGTGGTCTGTGGCTGCAGTGTCTATTGCTTGCCGCTGCAGTCAGCAGCTTGTTCACTAACCCACCCGTTTTGTAAGCAACCTGCTCTGCAATCTTCAGTTAACTACTCCTCTTATTTTTCTTGTTGTCCTACGTATTTATGAACCGCTTTACATTTCCTCATTGATTAACTCATGCTCCTGATGAAATAAACGCTCATTGTAAAGGCAGTGAAACTAATTTCTTTGTTCACCATATTATATGAAATATACTTCTAGCACAAACCTATTGCTTGCTGCTGAAACTTGAATGATTTGCTGTTTGTTCTGTATGAGTCCATCCAACGAACGTGGAGGCTGGCTTCAGAGTTTGCACCGAGTGCTTTTGTGCGTTGTTGTTCTTCTTCCCTCTTGACCAGCAACAGCAGAAGCAACAACAACACGGGATATGGCATTATGCACCTAGCTCAGTGCCTGATGCCGCTGCTGCTGCTGCTGCTGCATGCTGCCACATCTCTGCATGCGTGCGCGCACTTCTGCCTTACTCTCCTATTCCCTCTGTTCTTGTTTCTCATATACCACGACCGCTGAGTAAATCACACCTGTTAGTCTGTTAAAATGTATAGAGTTTTTTTTTCATTTATCAGCATGTTGATTTGTAATTCCGCTGTTGATGTTTGACAGTCATGTTAGCGCTATCACTGTACTCGAGACGTTGTGTAAGTGATCGTCAAAGGCTTGGTATCTACACAGGTGCTTGCGTGCTGCTTTAGATGCTATCTCCTCGTGTTTATTTTTTCACTCCTTTCTTATCCATTTCCTCTTCCTAGATTATGCTCCTCCCTAACGCATACGCTTCTGCCCAACGCGCAGGTGAGTACATGGTTCAACGAGAGGACCACAAGTTATAATTTTTTTTGCATCGCTCGTAAAATGTTGCATGAACGGAATCATGTAGTTGTTTAACAGTATTTATTTATAGTTCTTCTGTGTTATTTTGTAGTTCAGGCTTTACACTTCACTTGCTTCGATACACATTGTTAACCGTTACAATACAGCCGGACGAAACTTTTCAAATACACGCATTCAATCCATCTTCTTGAGAAGTAAGCCATTACGAAAAATCTTTCCTACTGCCTTTTCCATAAGATTTCCTGTACATACGAATAAAAATTAATGGTGTTAGGATGCACCTGATCGAATTTTGTATTCGTTTCAGAAGTTGGTATTGTTTTTCGGTGTAAGATGATGGGAAGTGTGCTTGCTGTTGATGTTTCTTTCAGATGATGATGACTCGTGAACAGATAGAACTGACACGTAAGCCATCTTTCAAAATGGGGAACTATTGATGAGACTGTATGCTGCGATAAGTCAAGATGAGCAGACTATGCAATATCTAACTATGGTCCAGCGTATGTCTCTCACTGATTAGTCTACTCATGTTCAACTTAGAAATAATGTTCAAAGAGTTTCTGTCTCCCGAGATCTGATCAAAGCATCGATCTAATGCTGGTGACGAGATGTTTCAGAACATATCATGAACTTGAAACATCAATAATTGTAACCTCGTATGTACCGTATAAAAGGCACAGATTTTTGACGTTATTCATTTCTTGGTATGATCATTTTTTCTGAAAGCCTGCCACTGGGCTCAACATCCCTTCCGTGTGTTCCTAGCAGTGTGTGTACATACCCGTGTTTGTTCTTCTATGTATACACGACCAATGTCTGTCGGCACACGTGTTTTTCATGACCACTCATTTATGCTCTTGTACGAAGGCTTGTCCTCCGCTGCTGTCCATCTAACAGATCAATTGACCAGACTATTCCTTTAAAAACTGTGTGATATATGGGACCAAAAGTCGCTTATCATCGCAAGGTTAGATCGTAAGCGATAAAGTCGTACGTGATTTTGCTTACTACACACTTTCATTCAAGGTCAGATTTGTCGTAACAGTCCTACTTAAGATTGTCATCATATGGATAGTATGCTTTGTACTCATGATCAGTATCCTCTGTACTCACGATCAGTATTCGTTGTACTCACGATCAGTATTCTCTGTACTCACGATCAGTATTCGTTGTACTCACGATCAGTATTCTCTGCACTCACGATCAGTATTCTTTGTACTCACGATCAGTATTCTTTGTACTCACGATCAGTATTCTCTGTACTCACGATCAGTATTTTTTGTACTCACGATCAGTATTCGTTGTACTCACGATCAGTATTCTTTGTACTCACGATCAGTATTCTTTGTACTCACGATCAGCATTCTTTGTACTCACGATCAGTATTCTTTGTACTCACGATCAGTATTCTTTGTACTCACGATCAGTATTCTTTGTACTCATGATCAGTATTCATTTTACTCACGATCAGTATTCTTTGTACTCACGATCAGTATTTTTTGTACTCACGATCAGTATTCTTTGTACTCACGATCAGTATTATTTGTACTCACGATCAGAATTCTTTGTACTCACGATCAGTATTCTTTGTACTCATGATCAGTATTCTTTGTACTCACGATCATTATTCTTTGTACTCACGATCATTATTTTTTGTACTCACGATCAGTATTCTTTGTATATACTCACGATCAGTATTCTTTGTACTCACGATCAGTATTCTTTGTACTCACGATCAGTATTCTTTGTACTCACGATCATTATTCTTTGTACTCACGATCAGTATTCTTTGTACTCACGATCAGTATTCTTTGTACTCACGATCAGTATTCTTTGTACTCACGATCAGTATTCTTTGTACTCACGATCATTATTATTTGTACTCACGATCAGTATTCTTTGTACTCACGATCAGTATTATTTGTACTCACGATCAGTATTCTTTGTACTCACGATCAGTATTCTTTGTACTCATGATCAGTATTCTTTGTACTCACGATCATTATTCTTTGTACTCACGATCATTATTCTTTGTACTCACGATCAGTATTCTTTGTACTCACGATCAGTATTCTTTGTACTCACGATCAGTATTCTTTGTACTCACGATCAGTATTCTTTGTACTGACATTACAAGGAATGACACTGGTTCGTTGCATGGTACTCTAGACCTCTGCTCTAAAGAGTGACCATCGACTAGCAAGAGGTCCTTTGCAGCTGTCATCCTTTGTAGGAATATATTTAGCGCATCACTGCACAGAATAATGCGATCCATGCAGTCCAGTGCGCCCTCCTAAATTGGTCATCAGTAATTTGAGCACCTCGCTAGTTAAAACTCCCTGCAAGGTCAGCCGCATATTAATACGAATGAGATTTTGTAGCTAGTCACACTCGTAATATTGAATGTACTCACGACAATAATATTTATGACTATCCGCAGTTCTGTTCGAGTCATTAGAAGAGTGTACGAGTTTAATCCAGGAAAACGCTCCGATGATTCGTTCTTGGTGCGAATTATTCAAACAGTCCGAACCAATCCAACTAGTGATCCATGTTCCCGTCATGGTCAGTTCCTCTACTCTCGTACTGTTCGTCGTTGCTGCCACGATCAGTTTCTCTGCTCTCGTACTGTTCGTCGTCGCTGTCACGAGCAGTTCCTCTGCTCTCGTGCTGTTCATCGTCGCTGTCACGAGCAGTTTCTCTGCTCTCGTACTGTTCGTCCCTGCGTCACGAGCAGTTCCTCTGCTCTCGTACTGTTCGTCGTCGCTGTCACGAGCAGTTTCTCTGCTCTCGTGCTGTTCGTCGTTGCTACCATGAGCAGTTCCTCTGCTCTCGTGCTGTTCGTCTTTGCTGCCATGAGCAGTTCCTCTGCTCTCGTGCTGTCCGTCATGACTTTAACCTGAATAGTTTCATCAATGTACCAGTTTCTTCACTGCGATGTCCGGAGTATCAAACATATTCTGTATATTACACAATATGACCAGCCAATACGACGAGCCTGTTTACTCGATTGGTCCCAATTATTGAAGGGCTATAGGGGTGGGAAGGTGTTCGGGTTCTGACCAAGCCATATGCCGTAAAGTGAATGTGTTTTTCTTTTGCATATTTCAGACAGAAATGGAAAGTAGACATTCCTTTCAAGCGGAAAAGTTCTTCATGTAGTGACACCTCACGTCTGCTATCAGTATGATGAAACAGGCAGCAGAACGATCATTATTTTTCTTTGAGAGGTGCCTGTTAACAGCCTATACATGCACTTGAAATATTAATTTGCAGCCAGACGACTCTATTTCAGTGCAGCCTATTTTATTTTACGTATTTAAATTTCACTTAGTGATAATAACATGTTTGACAAAATTACAGATATATCATAATACAAAGATGATACGTACCAAGTCTTCGTCAGCTTGAGCTGTTCTGAAGTCCACATTTGCTATATAGATGAACTTAATATTAACTTATAGTATAACTAAGGTTGGGGAGTAAGTTAGCCTTTACATCTTACCAACCGGTAGGCATTGTTGAAGGACATCCTCTATTCTCCACTTTTTAATACGTCGAGACAGATAAAAACAATACATTGGACCCTTTTGTATTCTAAAGTTTTATCCAACTGTCAAAGTGATAAATGATTCATGTATCACTCTGTAACGTCTAATTGGACGGTTGCCATCTCAGTTCCCCAACTCATACGGTTTTTTCATTTTTTATTAGCATAGAAAATGAGTAAAATTTCTGGTATTTTTTCAACTTCTCAAAACTTTTTTCATTAATAGAGATGTGTGTTGCGTGGTACTGGCCGGACCCTTAACGCTAAAGAGCTAAGTTTTGGTATGCGTGTGAGTGCATCAGACCCGAAAAAAATCTCCTAAATCAGTGGTTATACACTTTACACAACAGTGCATTTGTGTCTAAAAATACTAAGTCTCAAAGACGGAGGATCTTAAGTTCGAAGGTGCACTTAGTTCATTGGCTTGAATAATTAGGACAGCATTTATTAAATAAAACTGCCACAGTGCTCTCGATATTTGACTCCAACACCAGACCACGAAAATGGTCAATTATGACTCCTGATTTTGCTCCACCCTGCCAAATGAATTCGTCATATACCTACTGAATTCACTATATACCTTCTGAATTTGTTATATACATACTGAATTCATCACATACACACTGAATCTGTTGTTTTCGTGGCTAGTCTCATTTTTACCATGTCTGCCATTTATAGAAATTGCCTCTGAAAACTGTTTAGATTTGTAAATAATTTCTTGAAAACAAGAAACGGTTCACCGCTGATGCTTGCCACGGACGAGCTGAGCTTAACGCTTGACAAGGCATGACCTTGACTGTGCTTGCACCCCACGACCTCTGCTTGGGTACCTTCACCCTACGACCCCTGCTGGGGAACCTGCACCTCGCACCCTCTTCTTGGGTACCTGCACCCCGCGACCTCTTCTAGGGTACCTTACACCCCGTGAATTCTGTTTGGGTGCTGTTCACTACTTCATCCGTGAAGTCCTAGATATTTGACACTCTGAAAGGACCTCTGTGTTGAGTCCGTCCTCACTTGATGCCTACCGTCAGGAACATGTGTGAACTCTGGAATTGGGTTTTCGGGAAATTCTTTGTCGGTTATTTTAACTTATGTCGACAGGGAATGTCAGGGGGCGTATTTAAGATGACAGTGCAATTAAACGGGGGTCTGGGTGGGTCGAGTTCATGCGTTCGATGGGCACAGGTGTTGGCCATGCAACAAACTGTGCCGCATTGATGGGCACAGGTGTTGGGCATGCAGCAAATTGTGCTGCATTGCACCACTGTAACGTTATTCGTTATTTGCTACGTGGATGTTGACAGTGCTCGTATGCTCTATTTCAACCTGGAATCAATGCGGATCCAGATGCGGTCGCTTTAGCTTGCGTACCATCAGTTGCAGGGTGACATTAGATTCCTGCGTTTGATTACATCATTCCTGCTATGAGATTGAATGTAGATACATTCATAGGCTGATACAAGCTATTTCATGGAGGAGATGTTGGAGTCAAAACAAGGAAGTAAAGCATTTATGTTATTAATGTTACATAGTTATCCTTGAATGTGCTGAACCTTCAAACACACGTCATCGTGAGGAGCTGAACGATGTCCTTCTGTAGTACCCGCATCACCTCTCTTTAATAAACAAGACTGCTAGCTTTCCACTCGTAAATTGTATGAGACATGGTCAGATATCTATATGTATTGTTGATTGTAGCTGAATATTGGGGGGGGGGATGTCAACATGACCATTTATGCAGCGACCTCCAGAGCGTAGGGTGTGACAGGCCTCCAGAAAACGCCTGGGATACAGTTTGTCCTCTTTTTATAGCACTGTTATGTTATCCCATTCGAACTGATGGCCTGTCGTGCATGTGTGTTGGTAGAGTTGGGACGTTTCTTGGCCCCTTATTACTATATTATATTTCTTGGCCTCTTCTTGAAAATTATGTATAAATCGCTTATACCGCAGAAAATTGAAAACGAAGTTTGGAAAATATGATACAAAGCAACCTGCAATAGGCCACGCAGTTTTGTAACTTTTATGCTTGAAAATTAGCTCAAATAAATAGTCGAAAGCTCGCACCCTAACTCCTTAATGCCTAACTCCTTAATGCCATCATCATGCCTGGATGCCCAATCTTCGCGGAAATATATATATATATATATATATATATATATACATATGTATATAATGTATGTATATATTACACGTATGATATGTGAGCACATTCAGCCATTTAACCCACTTTATTAACTTTATTAACCCACTTTATTAATGTATGTATATATTACACGTATGATATGTGAGCACATTCAGCCATTTAACCCACTTTATTAACTTTATTAACCCACTTTATTAATGTATGTATATATTACACGTATGATATGTGAGCACATTCAGCCATTTAACCCACTTTATTAACTTTATTAACCCACTTTATTAATGTATGTATATATTACACGTATGATATGTGAGCACATTCAGCCATTTAACCCACTTTATTAACTTTATTAACCCACTTTATTAATGTATGTATATATTACACGTATGATATGTGAGCACATTCAGCCATTTAACCCACTTTATTAACTTTATTAACCCACTTTATTAATGTATGTATATATTACACGTATGATATGTGAGCACATTCAGCCATTTAACCCACTTTATTAACTTTATTAACCCACTTTATTAATGTATGTATATATTACACGTATGATATGTGAGCACATTCAGCCATTTAACCCACTTTATTAACTTTATTAACCCACTTTATTAATGTATGTATATATTACACGTATGATATGTGAGCACATTCAGCCATTTAACCCACTTTATTACGGGCGGCACATAAAGCTCGGTAGTTATTTTTCTTGTGTCTATTAAACCTCTGATTTTCATCTAGCAGTTGATTTACAATTCTTAAATTCAAGCCATTAACTGGAATAATTAAAAAAAATCATGCCCGTGGTCCTGTTATGTCATACTTGTGCATGTGGCTGTCCTGTTTGTCTTGTGTGTGGCATGACACTCAGATCTTTGATCGGTTGACTGTGTCCTCACCCCACATACCGCCACTATGATCGGTTGACTGGGTCCTCACCCCACATACCGCCACTATGATCGGTTGACTGGGTCCTCACGCCACATACCGCCACTATGATCGGTTGACTGGGTGCTCACCCCACATACCGCCACTATGATCGGTTGACTGGGTGCTTACCCCACATACCGCCACTATGATCGGTTGACTGGGTGCTCACCCCACATACCGTCACTATGATCGGTTGACTGGGTCCTCACCCCACATACCGCCACTATGATCGGTTGACTGGGTCCTCACCCCACATACCGCCACTATGATCGGTTGTCTGGGTCCTCACCCTACATACCACCACTATGATCGGTTGACTGGGTCCTCACCCCACATACCGCC
>SDVV010009449.1:0-16701 GCA_016164225.1 Gammarus roeselii | reverse complement strand
TGAATATCATGAAACTTGTAACAAAAATTATATTTTCAGGCTCGCTTAGGGCATCGACGCTATCACCCTGTCATCAAAACACAAACATATGGTGTTGTTAGCAACGACTCTCTCAGCATTGCAAAAGCTTCTTGATATCTGTAATAATTTTGCTGAACCTCATGATATTGTATATAACAACTTTGCAAAAACTGTATGTATGCTAGCTAGACCGAAGGGTCCTAGTTACTACCGATCGACTGAGATAAAACTAGGAGGTGTTGCACTGGATTATGTGGATGAATTTTAATATCTAGGGCACATCATCACAGCAGATTGCACTGATGACAAGGATGTGGCAGAGCAAACAAGGCGGTAAAATGCAGTTGGTAACATGCTGATACGAAAATTATCGTTTGCACCAAGGGAAGCTAAAATCCAGCTATTCAAATCATATTGGTAACCGATTTATTGTAATGCACTGTGGAGAAAATATTTTCAATCTAGCGTGAGGAAATTGACAGTGAGTTATAATGACACATTTTACACGACGATGCAGGTCCCTCGCTCGACGTCAGCGAGCAGCGTTTTAGCTGAAAACCAATCAGATCACATCAAGGTACTGTTCCGTAAAGCGGCACACAGCCTTATGACTCGAGTTATGAACTCCCCAAATGAAATCTTCGTTGCAATTTTCTCTGGTGATGCGCTCGCTGCCTAATCAATGTTAAGGCGATGGAAAGAATTACTATACGCATAGGCAGGATAGAGTTGTATGCCGTAACTTATTCTTAGTTGTGTGCGGTAATTTTAAAACTTTGTTTTCACTGTCCCCCTAAAATATGATGTCTCAATTGTAATACTATGCCCATGTTGGTTGTTAATAAAGCTTTTATTATTATTTTTATTATTATCATAACCTCATAAACTATGTTCCTCTGATCTCTCTTTGTATTTATCTTTAAACAAATAGTAACTACCAATTCAAACACAGCTGCACTGTGGCCCAATCCTGCAATCTCACATCGGCTTGCTCTGCCCCTATTGACATCGCATTGTTCTGGCCCTCAAAGAAACAATCTCTGCCTATGAGGACAAGCGAGCATTGGACAGCGTAACTCCATTGAACCACTCCCGCACTCTCCTCCCAGCGCAGCAGTTGGTGTTTCTGCTACCTTTTAACCCCGTAGTAGAGTGGACAAGCGAGCATTGGACAGCGTAACTCCATTGAACCACTCCCGCACTCTCCTCCCAGCGCAGCAGTTGGTGTTTCTGCTACCTTTTAACCCCGTAGTAGAGTGGACAAGCGAGCATTGGACAGCGTAACTCCATTGAACCACTCCCGCACTCTCCTCCCAGCGCAGCAGTTGGTGTTTCTGCTACCTTTTAACCCCGTAGTAGAGTGGACAAGCGAGCATTGGACAGCGTAACTCCATTGAACCACTCCCGCACTCTCCTCCCAGCGCAGCAGTTGGTGTTTCTGCTACCTTTTAACCCCGTAGTAGAGTGGACAAGCGAGCATTGGACAGCGTAACTCCATTGAACCACTCCCGCACTCTCCTCCCAGCGCAGCAGTTGGTGTTTCTGCTACCTTTTAACCCCGTAGTAGAGTGGACAAGCGAGCATTGGACAGCGTAACTCCATTGAACCACTCCCGCACTCTCCTCCCAGCGCAGCAGTTGGTGTTTCTGCTACCTTTTAACCCCGTAGTAGAGTAGCGCTGCCGTATTCCCGTAATGAGAGTAATTTAACGTCACGGATAACGACAGGGCTCTCCTCGCACATCATAACGGCCGGGGTCTTTTTGCACATCATAACGACAGGGCTCTCCTCGCACATCATAACGGCCAGGGTCTTTTCGCACATCATAACGACAGGGCTCTCCTCGCACATCATAACGGCCGGGGTCTTCTGGCACATCGTCGCTTCAAAGATGCAGGGCATGAATCACACATGCATGTATGTCAGAGGCCCCCTAACTCACACTCACACATAACCAGACAACATTTACCCAACGTATCAGGCAGATAATACACAAACTACGTCATAAAAACAATGTCTGATCAAAATACTATGTGTCATCAAGATAGAGCGCATATTTATTAATTACTTTAAATATACTCGATTACTTCTCCGGTTTCTCGTCATGTGTTGGAAGGGCTGGTACTTATGCGCAGCGACAAGTGAGGTGTTCGCTACCCGTCACTCACGGGTTCATTTACTCGATCACACGATGTGACGAACGCAGCAATGATCAGACCCATCATCATATGTATTTTAAATTTGTGTACCCATCATCAAATGTACTCTATATATGTGTACCCATCCTCATATGTATCTTAAATGTGTGTGTATCTATGTATAGACTTATGGCGGCAAAATTATTATTATTATTATTATTAAATCATTTATTTCCATCGTCTTGCAATGAGTTTTCCATTAATAGAAAATAATTAAATTCTTAAACATATGACACGAAACTGTATTATCAACTACGCTTTTTGAATTCACTCAAACGAGAGTTCAATTTGAATTCGTCACAGCTCATCTCCAGGGGCCGCCGGTTCGGATTAGATGGAGCGAAATATTATTTACAATAGTATCATCAGTGCACATTCAGAAAATGTATATTTTGATAAAATAATCACGACTACATAGCGTTGGGAAAACCAGTGACACGCGGGGTTGAAAAATAAGAAATACATGGGGTGGATAAATAACAAAATACATGGGTGTGGAGAACAACAAGTACATGGGGTGGCAAATCACGCATGCATGTGGTTAGAGTCTCGAGAACATGGGGTTGGGACATCAAAATGTGCTAACGTATAATAATGAGTAGTCTACATTATTGTACGATGACAAAGATGTGGATGGACGACATGAAGTATACAGAAGATATGAATACAACATAGGGTTGGGAAATCTAAAAGCGCTAACGTATTGTGAAGATGGGTCTAAACCATTGTATAAATAATGAAGGGGTAAATAGGCGACATAAGGTATACAAAAAAAGGTTCTACATAAAATACATACCAAACAATTGAATTTACAATAACACACTTCATGGCCGCTAGGAAATTATTAAATGATTGACAATCAGAATAATACAATGCTGGAGTACACAAGTCAAATGAATATACTTCTATCATAGAAGACAGAGCAAAATATTGCTTATAAGGCAATGATTGTATCATCAAAAATGGTTGGTAATTGTTAGAAATAATTCAATGAATTTTATAAAAATCGATTTAACCTTTGTCGAAGTTAGAAGCTGCCTATCATTCCTCGAAAAGACTGAGTTCGTATTTTGATTATACTAAAACGATTGAATATTTTGAAACATAGAAATAGACAAAACGCTAGTTAACACTTATGGTAATTGACGAAAAAAATTGTGATCGGTAGCAACATAAAAAACATGTGTATCGTCAGAGTAAACACGATTAGATGGTGTCTCAATGTTGAGAGTTATGGTGGTGGGGTTTTCGGACATGCTCAAGAACAGAATGCATTTTGTGGTTACTGGTATTATGCATTTAGCTTGTGTTTGTGGGCAAAGTTACGGTTTTGAATTGATCGGTCAATAGATGTTCATTAAGCCTATTCTTGAAGGAAGTGTTGGTTTTAAGATTCTGGAGGCTAGTTGGGAGGTTGTTTTAGGATTTTCGTCCAGTGATCGAAAAGCTCTACAGGCAGTTTATGTTTTCCTGTGTTCAACGTGCAGAGTATCATTATTTCTTGTGAATCGATTGTTCTTTTCGCATCGAGAATATACGTGCCATTGACTGCCGGGTAAATGTTTTTCTAGAAAATCTTTATGAATTCTGATCGACTCATGGAGTGCCAGTTTGTTGTGGATATTGAGCCACTGTAATTTTTCAAGAGAGAACTTACGTGGTCTCGTTTTATGTGGTTACCATTGCATGTTATTCTTGCCGCAAAGTTTATACAACGTTGCACTTTCTCTCTATGAGTTTTGGTGTATTTCCCCCAAATTAAAAGACAGTAGTTGATGTGAGAAAAAACTGAAGCGTGGACAGTCAGTATTCTTGATTTGAAATCCAATTCTTTTTTTGTGGAGTTTAGGAACAAAAGTGTTCCATTCAACTTGGAACACAGATTAGCTACGTGGTGTTTGAAGGAAAGATCGGGATCAAACCATACTCCCAGACTTATAATTTTATCTCCAGCAGGAATGTCAGATTTGCCTATCCTGATAGAGGAATTAATTGGAACTGCTTTTACTTTCGAGTTCGGGCCGAACAAGATGCATTTTGTTTATTTCAAAGTTGAGCTTGAGTCCATTCTTATCATACCAAGATTTCAAATTAGTTACAGCTGTCTCAGCGTCGTCTTTCAGCGCATTCAGATCTGACGGTTTTCGGGTAAGCAATATTCGAACATCATCGGCGAACATTACCATTTTCGCTTGATTTTCTGGTAATTTACAGTCGATGTCATTTACTAAAACCAGGAACGACAGAGAGCCAAGTATCGAACCTTGTGGGACCCCAAAGGCAACTGTGGTCGAATTCGACGTAGTTGCGCTATCGAGTTTAACTGATTGTTGCCGATTCATCAGATAACTTTCGAACCAAGTAAGGTCTGTTCCGATGTTGGGGAGCTGGCCAATAATACCATTCCGTCTGTATATGAGCACCCCAACTCACATAGGCCCATCCACACACCAACATCCTTTGACACATGTATTTAGCGTATGATATGTACTAGAACTGCCTACACGCTGTGATGGACTATGTATTGTCACCTAATCCAACCTGATTGATTGTGCATTTTATTTATTTGATAGTTCAATAAGCATTTTACGCGTATAGTGAATATGTATGTATTATTTTATACGTGATGTTGATATATATGTTTCTTCGTGCATTAGTGTGTACTCTGTTACCGTGTCACAAAAATACCACACCGGTTTGTGTATGAATGCATTTTGTTTTTCTTATTTGTTTGCTCTGTCAGTGGTTCTCTAGCTCACATGCACCCACCCATACCGTCGCATTCTTTGCTATTCAATTAATTATGCTGTGGATCTGAATTAAGAATTCCTACTGATTCCTATACAAAAGATTCCAATGTCAAATAGAAACACCTCATTTTATCAGGATATAACGCACACTTGTTGTGTACCTCAAACCTACCATGATAGCTCTTTCGTCGTGACACGTTACAGAGAGCTTATTGTTCCACCAGAATAACACACCGCTCATGCAGGAGGATTTATTTTATTTTATATTAAAATAATGATATATTTTTTGTTTTTTGTTTTGTCAGTGACTCTCTGTCTCACATAGACCACCTCATACCGTCGCATTCTTTGCTGCCCAATGAATTAGGCGTAGAGCTGAGTTACCAATTCTCAAGCTAACTGTCATTTTAAAGGTCCCAATGTCAGATCGCAACACCTTATGTCAACAAGATACAGTGCATATTTATTGTGAACATTAAAACTTAACCCTGATAGCTTTCTCGTCGTGACATGTTTCGGCAAGAGTCATGTTCGTATGTTCACATAGTAAAGTGAAATGCCCCTACATCGCTCGCACACAGCTCTAATTACTCAGTTACAGGTTCTTAGCTTGTTCATTTTACCTATTTTAGATTTACTATGCATAAATTGACTGTTAAAAAGAAGAAGGATATGATGATGTTTTTGTCTCTTTAATTCGTTCCAGATTTGACTGCTGTGTTATGACGACTTCTTCAGAATCTATAAACGCATAAGATGTCTGCCTTATCTGATAAATAATTGATTTGTTAATCTCTCAAACATTTATTGATAGATAAAAAAAATCATGTTTAATATTGGGAACATCAAGTTCCTAGTGATTCAAAAATTACTTGGTCATGGAGGTACTTCCTCTAGTAGCCCTTTTATGTCTTGTGAGGCACCAAGGTCACCACGCCTAGAGAGAGGGCGGAGCCTTGCACCCTCAGCTGTGACCACCCGGCAGTTGCCCGTCGGCCGTGGTAAGAGCTTAGTCTGTGAGTCATCTGCTACAGTCCCTGAACAGCATTGAGCCATGGGGTGCTGAGCCGACCTGAGGAGAGGCTGCACGTCAGGTCAGTCCACGTTAGTGATCGACTGCGCTGGAAATAGTCAATGTCCAATTTTTATGACAATTGTGAAAACAATCATTCAATAAATATTAAGGTCTGCTTCAATCATTCAAGAAATATAAAAATCTGCTGCAAATATTTTATCAGATATTTGATCTCTAGAAATAAGATGAAAGCCATTTTTTGATATTCACGATTTTAAGAGTAATACAGTATTAAAATTGTTGTTCCTAAGAAAATGGACCCTACGAACAATATCTCAAACTCTACAAATACCTGGATTTTGCGACTAATGACGTCATCACTTTTACATCCTCATTCCTTTTGTATTATTGAATTTTTTTTTTTTCAACATTGGGTAGCAAGACCTGCATATTTCAAGAAGGTCGATGTAGGTATTGAAAAAATATTTTACACGAATACGTGGCTAAAAAATAAACATCTTAACTATTCGTTTTGACTTGCCACCGAGCGATTTGTACCACTGGGTGTATACAACGTTGTTAACAATATAAGCACTCAGCTTTGATATGCGACCCTTTCATATGAGGGCAGATCTGAACACTTCGGATCCAGAGCTAGCAACTTCACATTGAACTTTTTCCTTGCTCATTTCTGTCCAGACTTTCCTTAGCAATTTTTTTTGAAATTTGATTGTCGTTGGCTTGCGTTTGAGTTCAACGGATTCCATCTCTCCCCAAATCAGTAGTCGGACGGACCGGCTGCGGTCGGGGCCATGAGCGGGCTAAGGCTGGCTCGTTCAGCGGTTGATCACTCGATCCAGAAATAATAAGAGACACTCGTTGCAGCAGTGAGTAGGAGCATCATTAAGTTGATAGTAAAATGTCATTAAAAAAATTGTGGCCAGCTGTTAGGGCGGAGGAGTTCTATCAACAGGATGGTGCTCCTTCTCACAGCTCCAACGAGTGTTTCAACAGGACGGTGCTCCTTCTTACTGCTCCAACGAGTGTTTCGACAGGATGGTGCTCCTTCTCATTGCTCCAACGAGTGTTTCAACTGGACGGTGCTCCTTCTCACTGTTCCAACGAGTGTTTCGACTGGATGGTACTTTCTCCTTGCTCCAACGAGTGTTTCAACAGGATGGTGCTCCTTCTCACTGCTCCAACGAGTGTTTTGACAGGATGGTGCTCCTTCTCACTGTTTCAACGAGTGTTTCAACAGGATGATGCTCCTTCTCACTGCTCCAACGAGTATTTCAACAGGATGGTGCTCCTTCTCACTGCTCCAACGAGTGTTTTGACAGGATGGTGCTCCATCTCACTGCTTCAACGAGTGTTTCGCAATTTGAGCGTACGAATTTGCGGAGCGATTTATCAACCGCCGAACGAACCAGCCTTGGCCCGCTCATAGCCCCGACCTCAACCCGCTCGACTACTGCTTATGGGATGAGGGGAAGTCCCCTGTCCATGAACGCATATGCCTTCGACAACTGGAAAGTCGTGACAGAAATTAGGAAAGAAGCAGTTCACCGAGCAGGTGCAAGCGTCAGTTAAAGGGTTCAGATATGCGCTTATATAAATGGGTCCCATTTCGAGGCTGAAATCAAATTTGTGTAATTGATGCATTAACTTTCAATCTATTCCATCAATTCAAAGTTTATAATGTCATATGATTTAAATTTTATAGAGCATTGATATTGCTGAAAAACGTTCTAATGGTACGTTAACTTTTTCCTGTCAGTGTTGACCAAAAGTCAACATCAAAATAACACACAAATGTATTTTAGGACACTGAAGAGGATCTTCTGTATTTTAGTGGAACTTTCTGCATATATCATCTAGTATTTCTTAAGCGTACACTTTGGTATCATTAGGCTCATCTTCAAAGTATGGTTATAAAGTACTGAAATTTGTTGTGTTTTGCAAAACATTTTCATATCGTGCGCAACATTTTCTTTCAATAACAAATCGTAACAGCTTTTTCAAAGAAGTGCCATCATCACCTATTGATATTTTGCCGTTAAATTGTATTACAATCTAATACATGAATTGTAAAGTATCAGTATCGTATTAAACCACACATATTATTAATGGAATTGATTACTGAAGCATCGAACATGATCAGAATTTGTTCCTTCGAAACAGAGGAGCAGACGAGGAGCAGAATAGACGAGGAGCAGAGTGAGATAGCGTCATATACAATTCATTAGTATTGGTAGGTATACCATTATATAAGTCATTTAGTTAACACGCTTCACTTCTCAAGATATCAACTGGCCCGTTCTTAATCTTGCTGAGGTGATTGACCCGATAATTTAAACAGGTAAAGGGAGATCTGTTCTGATTTATCATGTACCAAAATCTGTTCTGATTTATCATGTACCAAAATCTGTTCTGATTTATCATGTACCAAAACATAAATGAAAGCTGCTCCTGGGATAGTCCATGTTTATTAGACTGGGAACAGTTTTAGCTGTAATATATAAATATCTTAGTGACACGCAGCGATCTTACTCTTCTAACAACCCTTAACCTATAAACTGACTAGCACCATATTCCATATCATTTCGAGTAATTTGTATTTTATGAATTAAGTTTATGGAAGTAAAATCTCTGAGAAATATTTTATTTACATCTTAACAATCATTACTTCCTCCTGACACAATTTAAAGGAAACACGTTATGATGCAAAAGAATGCATCTTAACTTGTTCAACCTCAATACATACGCCAGACATTCCTATAGCTTTAGTAAGCCACCGAGACGATCTTTGCCACTTAAGAATAATTTATTTAAATAATTGTTTGAAACCGCTGAAGGTGTATAATTTCCGAATTATTCCTACTCAATCGTATCATATCTCAACTATTCACTTTTCCTACGTAATCGTATTATTTCCCAACTATTATTTACTAACTATTTTTATGAAATCCTATCATTTCCCAACTATTAACTATTTCTACGTAATCGTATCATTTTCAAATTATTAACCAATAACTATTCCTACATAATCGTATCATTTCCCATCTTTTAATCATTACCGTTTCCTACGTCATCGTATAATTTCCCATCTATTTACTATTAACTTTTCCTACATTATCGTATCATTTCCCATCTATTAACTATTAACTATTCCTACGTAATCGTATCATTTCCCATCTATTAACTATTAACTTTTTTACGAAATATAATCATCTTCCATTTATTAACTCGAAGGGTGCTTGTTTTCGTGGATATGTTTGTGCGTTACCTTAAGAAGTATATATGCGCTCATTACTGCTGTGACTGTTGTATTATGGGCCCACCAATACCTCCATAAATAGCATTGACACATTGATTTTGGTTTCCCCAGCATGGAAAGGTTGTGGTTGACCGGCGCCTTAGTGGCGGTTCTGGTGTTTCGTCAATCCACGGCGCAGAATCCAGACCTCGACTTTCAGGAATTAGTAAGCAGCATCTGGCATGGGACACCCGGAGACCTCACGAGCGGGCCCATGGATGCCCTAGACGCCATGTTGGTCTTACTCAATAGCAAAAAGTTACACAAACGTCAAGCTCCGTCCACCTGCCCCTACTGCCCCCCTTTTTACCCGTGCGCACAAGGGTGCCCGACAGTACCGCCACCGGTTACGCCGTGCGGGACCAATTGTCCCATGACGCCTAATGTTGGGCCTCCAGGAGCTCCCGGCATGCCTGGAGAGCCAGGATTCCCCATCTACCAAAAGGGGGGGAGAGCAGGATGCCCAGGGAGGCAGGGCCCGCCAGGACTGTGCTACCCTGGGAGACCTGGGCCACCGGGACCGAACGGATTCGATGGGACATGTCCCCAAACGGGAGCTGTGATTCCAAATCTTGACCCTAAAATTATTCAGAGGATAATCATGGACCACCTCAAGTGTGACTTCCACACGGTAGGTTCAGTTAAGGTCGTTAATAACGTGAATGTCCATTAGTTAAGGGTGTTGTTAGATCACAAACTACGCATTACAGTATCATTCAAAGACTTTCAATGGAAGAAATAAAAAGGGTGTCAGAAACAACAGTGCGTTCTGCTGCGTATTCATTATTATTATAAATGTGGATCCGTACGAGTATTCAAGAGCGACTCCACTAGTCCAATTATGAAAAATGAAATTGTCGACCCTCTGAACAGCTCAAAAGTCAAATTGTTTCTCTGCTTCTACACGATCAGTTTCTCATTTATTAATGAAATCTTGGCATTGACAAAACGTTCAAATGTTTACAATGAGAATCATGATATGTCCCATAATATTCTAGTCTGGAGTCCGGCGTGTCTCAATCCTGCATAAAAAAACAATGTTTACAGAATCTTTTACCCTTGGTTAATTGGGTTAGCTTCTAAAATCAATATCGCAACTGCCTTCACACTTTGAACCCATTCATGGTCGGTAACTGTTCACTTGCCACATAGAACTAAATCAGGAGCCCCTGAATGCCCTTTTATCCGCATTCCATCACGAATATCCCACGTTATCAGTCGTCGGGAAGGCTGGTTTGTTTGGCGGCCGCCATACTGACACCTTCTGGCCGCCATACTGACACAATATCCCACGTTATCAGTCGTCGGGAAGGCTGGTTCGTTTGGCGGCCTCCATACTGACACCTTCTGCCAGTTGAAAGGACTTACTGCTCTTTGATATAACTCCTTAAATTCTTACTTAACTATTGAACAACGTGGGTTTGTGGATTGCTTCTTCCTAGCTGGCTCACTGCTCTATGTTGTTCCCTACTAATAGCTTGCTAGGATTTTTTTTATTCATATCATTTGCCGATCATTTGATAAAAGACATTTTTTGTATTTTTATACCGTATCAATACAACTCTCGCTAAATTACTCAAACAGCGCAATAAACATTAGGTTTTATATTTTAGACACAATAAATCAAAAATTCGTTGCCTGACGATGGAAATAAAGGATTTAATAATAATAATAATAATAATAATAATAATAATAATAATAATAAATATAGATTTTTCAATCAGAATAACAGGTTGGTATGTATTCAAAACATTGGAACCTCTTTCTAGGAACCGCCTTCAAACAATCATCGATCGAAACTTCTCCTCTGAGCTCGTTGCAGGCAATTAAATCATTTTATATTAGAAGTGAAGAAGTTAGCATAGGCGAATATGATGACAGTGGAGACAGCTTATAGGCATTTCTTTAAGCATTCATTTCCTGTATATAAGACCTCAAACATTTAGGCATTAGATAAAAAATTCTACACATTCAAGAAACTCAATTGGTATGCAATCGATGAATATTCTTGATTATTGAGATTTTAGAAGGGAAAAAAGTTGTTTGATATGAGAACTATTGAATCATTTCCTACATATATTCACGCATATCAGTGCTCTAGAGAAACAGAATTTGAAACATTTGAGAGCATATTCGATTTCTGCGTCAACATGGCCCTTCTACGATATTGTAAGCTCCTCCTGCAGGGAGGGGCTTACCGTTCTCACTTTGCCTAAATGACGTCAGCAGGAGAATCTAACTCCTAGAACTTCTGCTACCTTCTATATCCACGAAACAAGCAATTGGGGTCCAGCTTTTTTCACTGCGAATACCATGCCTTTTATTTTACCGTGATCCTGTCTGCTACCCTCAGAGCTGTCGCTTCACCATCGGAAATCTCCTGTTGAGGATACACCGCCTCGAGATCCACTTCAACAAGCTCGAGTCGCTCAAGCAGAGGGTGGCGGCTATAGGGCAAGCCATGGCGGCGTTCAGAGCGGAGTACCTAGGTGGTGATAACAACCTTTACGTCAACAAAGGGATATCTAGGGCCGAGTATATAGAACAAGACGCACATGCGGAGGGTTTGGACCCATCAGATTCCAAGTGCCCTCTGGGTGATGAACCGCAGGATCCATCAGATTCTATGTGCCCTCTGGGTGATGAACCGCAGGATCCATCAGATTCTATGTGCCCTCTGGGTGATGGACTGCATTGTCTTTCTGGCTTAACATTAATGAATACTTTAGCAAATGCCTGCGCGTCTTGGAGTGGTGTATTCTATATGACGATGGGAAGCTCAATGTCAGGATTGGGACTGAGTTACTGCAGAGTATAAAGGTGGTAGGGAAAATTTTGTACACGATGAGATGAAGAGATTCAATAATAATGGATATCATCACATTGGGTAATATCAGGTAGTTGATAAATGTCGTTATATATCTAAAATCGCATAAACTATACTTAGGGGGAGTTACAGATTTGTTCTGTGGGGGATTGGACGGCAACTAAAAGCTCTGCTCTTGATTTAGTAGATCAAGGATAACTTGAAAATGATGATATATAGTACACAGCAGCTAACATATCGGTCCCACGAGCGAAGTGGCATAGGCCACCCGTCAAAAACGTCCTATACTTTTATATATTTTTTGTTGAGAAACCTGACGTTGAGGTGAATAGTGGTACCCTGGAGTGGGATCTGTTTATTGAATGAATTGAACAATATGTTTCTGTTTTAGGTCGGCGTGTGCGAGGACCGCCGGGCGCTGTTGGACCTGAAGGCGCGTACGGCATCAAGGGCGAACCCGGCTACGAGGGTGGATTTGGCCAGTGCAAGATGATTGAGTCAAACGAGGTTCTCGCCAGAGGTCCACCAGGCAAACCTGGGCCCAAAGGTGAATCTGGACCCCAGGGCGACAAGATCTGCGACTGTGACGGAGACCCCGGAGAGCGTGGAGTGCCTGGACCTTCCGAAGTTGGGCTCCCTGGACCAAAAGGCTACAGAGGAGCCAAGGGTGATAGTGGATCTAATTTTTACGGGTCTATGCATGTTCCTCGACCTCTGGCAGGACGGTAAAATGCGGAAACTGACACTTATGTGTAATCAGTTTCATTGGTGTTGCTGACCTTACAATACTCGTTACAATTACAATCAGATAAGCTTATATACTTCTTTTTCATGCCATTGAACTCCTTCATTTGGTCATGTCAGTTGCCCCAACATTTGACGTGGTACCAATGATAAGTTTGATCAAGATGTAAACCAAACATTGGGCTAACAAATGCAATATTATGGTTTCATTTCATATTGTTGCTGGGTTTTAGGATTTACCCCATTTGCCCCAACATATGGTGGGATCAAAACCTTGGGACGGTAAGAAGTGAGACCTAATTATTAAGGAGGCGCAAGTTTACCCTTCATCATTTAAAGACGGAAGTTTACCTCCAAGTAATGTACGTCTCTCCCTATTGATTTTGATTGAATCAAGTGTCCATAAAAATTCAAAATTAACTTCTCAGTTAAAACAGGTGACACTTTTACAAACATCACTGCCTGTATCATCCTTCAAGAGCGGGTCGAAATACCGGCTCAAGGATGTAACTTTTTAGAAATAGAATTAGATACGGATTTCTCAACTGTTTTCTACGTTTAATTTAGGAAAGTCCAGTTTGTGCTACCGTTTGTATACATTTGTTTATCTGCATTCAGGAATCTCTAACAAAGTAAATGGTTCCTCATCAAGCAGTTTGTAAATGTCGCTCCCTACAAGTAAGAAAATCGGCAGAAAATATAACTGCATTTCAATTATTCCGTACACTCATCCTTCGATAACGCAGACCGACTGAATATATTGCAATATTAGTTGCCATTAGGAAAGTATGTTAATGAGCTGTGCTAAACAACCCTTTTGTATATCTTCCAACACATCTTTCACCCACCAAGTAGTCCCACTTTGAGAGGATTCCTGTACACCTTCACCCACCCACCATGTAGTCCCCTCCTTGAGAGGATTCCTACACACCTTCACCCACCCACCAAGTAGTCCCCACTTTGAGAGGATTCCTACACACCTTCACCCACCAATCAAGTCCCCACTTCGAGAAGATTCCTACACACTTTCACCCACCCACCAAGTAGTTCTCTCTTTGAGAGGATTCCTACACACCTTCACCCACCAACCAGCTCATTCTCTGACATCTGTACGTCATTTTGAAATAAAAATCATCTCATTTAGCATCTAGTAAAACTTACTATTCACATATCTGCTGTTTACAAGGATATAGCACTTTCTCTTAACTTCACGGTTTGTAGCTGCTCACTTAATTAACAAGTCGAAAATGACTCCTGCTGCGCCACTAGAATGTGTAACTTGCCGCCAATCAGACACTCCCGAACTAATGTATGGTGGTAGCTCTTCTAGACAAACACGTGATACGCCTACAAATGGAGAGTGCACAATAGCGAGCTGTAAATTCTGCCAACATGCCGAAGAGATTAAACAACTGAAAGCACAGTTAACTCATGCTTCTGGTGGTCCACTCAACGCAGTGGTAGTTAACGCTGATACAAGGCTGCTAGTTGTTGAATTAGAACTGGAAAGTGTGCAGAAACAATTTTCGCGAACTCAAAGATATGATAACAGTGAAAAGTAGCAACAAAAGAAATTGCTATAACTACCCTGCATCGGGTAAATGAACTCCAAGTGCACTTGGATCCGGAATTGACAAAGAGACCAACGACCGTATCAAATCGATTGAAAAAAAGGTCAACAGTGCTGAGACACTGTACACAACTGTAGTAAACAGGCGGCAGGCAGTCAGTGGCAAAGCACCACAGGCCAGGCGACAGTCCTGCCACACCAGACCTGATACAGGCAACCGTTTTGATATATTGCCCGATGAAATGGACTGTCAGAACACGAGGAAATTATTGTGATTGGCGATTACAATGACACTTCCATCAAACCAAATCATCGCAAAGAGAGAGTCCAACTAAAAATACTCGGTAAACCAGGCTTGAAAATTTACGATATTGAATGAATACTCAAAAAGAAAAACATACCTATTCTAAACCAATCATACTACAACACGGGGCAAAAGACGTGATGGCGCAGACGAAAGAAGCATGGGTAAGGTATAAAACCATGCTAACAAACGTCAAACGATCGCACGCGAACATCCATGTCACTGGCATCCTGCCCCATCCAAACCAAAGTAGATACAAATTGAGCAAGACGATATTTCTAAACAATCGCATAGCAACTTTCTGCAAGGCACAACAAATCTCATTCTCGGACCATTCAAAAACGATGATCTACCTCAATACTCGAAAACTATGAAATTAATAAAATCACCAACAAGGCACGCATAAACACATCTGGGCTTCATCCCCTCGAAAACATCATTCAGAAAATCGGTGCTGGCCTTATTACCAAAATTAAATAAAAAAACATTCTCGACGCCCAACACAAGACTCCGCCATCACTGCACAACGGAACGAGTCAACGGCCGCCGCCCGAGCAAGTAGCAATCACAGACCCGGCAGTGACGGTAGAGGAACAGCCAACAAAAATAGATTCACCACTAACAAAAGAGTCCATCGAAGTAACACATCAGCCCCTGACCGCAACCGAAAAGTTGCTGGCTGAATTCCGAGCTAAAACACTCTCAAATGTTACTATGTAAACGCTAGAAGTCTCCGAGACAAAACCGACGAATTGGAAATCCTTGCAATTAACGAAGAGATCGGCATAATAGCCCTCACAGAATTGTGAATGAAATCGAGCACCAGAAACTATCTGGGCGAATTAACTCTCCCGGGTTTTTCACTATTTCACAAAGATCGACTAGGCCGTGAGGGTGGAGAAGTATTGTTTCTCGTGAAAAATACCCTACAAATAATAGAAGTCTCTATTTCAAGCAGCAGACACGACTTAGTATTAATTCAAGTAGTTGGTCAAATCACACTAGTTTATCGTCCTCCCAAGAACGTGTCGCAAATGATATCGATCTTTACAACACCCGCGTCGATGTCATCAGAACACAAAACAGTACATTGCTTGAAGACTTAAATATTCCAGCCATCGATTGGGAAACATAAGAATGTACGGCCAGTGGCCAACGCCTGATTGATTTTGCTGATGATAAGTTTATGACCCAAATGGTAAAGACACCTAAAAGAGGTAGCAATATTCGTAATCTTCTATTTAGTGCAAGCGACTCTCATGTCACGAACGTCGAAGTGGGCGAACCCCTCGGAACTAGCGACCACAGCTGTATCCGTTTTATGATTGAGCTCGAGTTGAAAACGTCAATTAACGGCGAAAAAGTCCCTAACTTTAGATTAGCTAACTTTGATAGCTTTAGAGCGGCCGGCAATGACGTGAGCAAATATCCCCCTCGAACAAGATGTCAATCAATCGCTAAACAATTTTTTGAGAGCACTTCAAAATATTGAGAATGACCATGTCCCTCGCAAAAACAGGCGAACGGCAGTCAATCAGCCTAAGTACTGGAAAGGAGAACTGCAGCGCCTTCAGTCGCAAACGAAAGCAAAACACTCGATTAAACAGAAGCACCCACACGACGATGCTGTAAAAAATGAATTCAAAATCAGCAAAAGGATTTTTAAGGCGGTCCAGAAACGAAAAAATGAGATTTCAAAAATGAAATGGCGGCCATCGCCTAAACAAATACGAAACGATTTTTCAGTTATATTACTAGCAAAAAAAAATCAAAATCTGTGAGTGGCCCTCTTGCAAATGATATTGGTGAGCTAGAACCTGACGACTCTAAAATGCGTGTCCTGCTTAAGCAATTTTTATGTTCTGTATTTGCGTTAGAGAATCCGGATATTCCTAATCCCGAGGATATCATAGCGCAAAGACAAATTGAAGCTCTCAGCACAGTGATTGAATATAT
>SDVV010009448.1:0-16701 GCA_016164225.1 Gammarus roeselii | reverse complement strand
CCGTTGAATGGTCCGATATTTGCCGACGATGTTGTACTAATGAACATTGCATTTTGTCAAACGAACAGAGTAGGGGGAGAATTAGGAAGTTAAATTTTCTATATAAATGTAATATTCTAATAGTGTCTGAAATTATTGATTCAGTTACAATATTATTTCCTTCGTCGAACGATGGTAAATAATATCAATATTTTTATTCATCGTGAAAGCCCCATTTAATCATATTGATGTCCCTATATCAGGATATCCTACGATTGTCGGAAGTCCAATTTTGCAGGACATGAGAGACTTAACACAATATGAGGTTTTATATGTGGCCGGATGACAGGCTAAGCTTTATCGAAGGAATCAACTACATCTAAGATTTTAGATATAAACAACGTTTTATGAAGTTTAATGATTTAGTGTTTGGCGAACTTCGTTAAACGCAAAAAAAAACATGGCACAGCTCAACTACTGGACTAACGCATCCAAAAAAAATATGCATAGAAACGTGGTGATAACATTCATATTGTTCTGAGCGTCTATCGTTTCATATCGCACCGTGCGAGAACATTAGGGCACGGATCATATAAGTTTTGTCGAGCAGTGGTGTTCGCCAATAGTGAGAAACCCTCTCCTGTCGTGCGGAGGATTGACATACCGTGTGCACAAGGTACTGCTGCTCAGGTTGTCTTAAGAAAAATTATAGTACCCAACAAGTTATCTTACATAATTTTAGTACCGAATTTAGCAGGTGAAAGTTAAACATCCGTTGTAAAGTTAAGCAGCTGGTGTGAAACTTGAAACCATGACCAATACAGCGCGGGCATGAAGAAATAAATCGTCCCAGAAAGATGAATTTCCACTACTGACCGAGTTTCTATTTATTTTATTATTGTTTCAATCTTTAGTGGTGTATTGTTCATAACGCACTGAATGGAAACATTGTGAAAATAATGGAGATTTACCTCGTGACACACTTTATCAATCGAAGTACCTCTATTGTGCAATAAGTATTGAATGACTTTTAGACGGCGGGTTTAATCCAAACTCATTACGTTTTTTTCCGAATATTCCAGTTATCTTTGGCAACGTTTACTTAGAGTACGATAGGAGAGCGTCATCTAACAACGATTAAAACTGCTGACATGTACGAAAATGAAACGCCTCCTACAATCATTTATTTGAATGACGGTCCTACCCTAAACCACCTAAACAATTTTTTTTTATCAGACCAACAACCCTGGGTCCGACTATTAGAACAGTCAGATGGGCGTGGGTTCAACGATAAGAACCATCCGACATCCGTGGGTCAGACGATGAGGCCAGCCCGACAGCCGTATGCCCGACGATAAGAATCGTCCGAAAACTGTGGGTCAGACCATAAGACCCGTTCAACAATGGTGGGTCCGACAGTAAGAACTGACCGACAACCGTGGGTTCTTCTACAAGAACCGTCTAAAAATCGTAGGTCCAACAACAGGAACCGTGCCACCACCAGATATTAACCCTAGATTCTCCGGCAATAGTGGTGAATGGCGTGTTTAATTGAGCTGATAAACAGACAATTTACAAAGTAAATACTGGAAATGTGGTTTGTGAATGGATATTTTCTTATCTGACAACACTTAGCTATGAATAAAAACAATACATTGTACGTGCATCTTAGTGGGGAACTAACTTCGAGGTAAATTCGTAGTCAGTTTGCAAAAGTTTCTTCATATATGAAAACAACAGAATTACAAATCAATCTACGGAGTTCACTTGAAGATTTCATTATCTACCAACCTACATATAATTTCACAGAAAATTTTTTGATTTAAAACAATTACAATTCGATAGCCATGTTTCAGTTGCATGTCACTGCTTCCTTTAAGGATAAACAAATCGTCATGTGGAAAACATATTTCTCGCATCTTGGGCAGAATTAAAGATAAAATGAAATGGAAACTATCAATATTCACATTATTCGGAAGTCACTGATCAAATAAATAATGTATACGATCCCTTACCTATGAGAACCATTTGCAGCACCAATAACTTGTTTGTTTAATGAGTGATCTAAACCAATTGCTCATTTAAATAAAATCTATCCCAAGCTCCACCCTAACACTTGAGAGAACATTAGGAGCACCAAACATGGCACCTGTGGCCGGCAACAACCAGTTCACAGGCACATGAACAATAGCACACACAGTAGAGGGCGCTAAGGGACACATTGCCAGACGGCATCACTACAGAATAACGGCGTCGTTTGATGCTACTGGTAATCTACGTAATAATTCAATTCGGCACTGTACGATGCATCTACTTGTAGAACCTTTCGGTAATAACTTTTTATAGAAATTAAATTTGCATAAGCAAAAACTTTTCCTCCAAGCTCTACCACTGTCAACATCACGGCAGCTTAGTAAATGATGTTCATGACCGAGAGCGTTGACAGTTCAAGGTAACTGAGAGGGAGATGAAGAGCGTCCAACGCCCAGCGAGGCCTAGCAGCACTACACATCCCACCTCGACCACAGTTGGAGAGCCACTGACTTGCAAATAACCATGGCCCTGGGGAAGAGGGAGCTGAGGGACGGCATCTCGTCCATAAAATATTGTTTTGCCCGTTGCTGCCAATACCTGATTGTGGGCTCAGATATATTGGACATAAAAAAGCATGTGTATGGGGAGCCACTAATACAGCGATTTTAAAAAAAATACTCCGTAACAATCTCAGTGCACGGAGGCTATGGGTTTGAAGTAGTTTATATTAATGATTAACATATTTTAGAATTTTGGACATATTTTACAACTCAAAATTTGGGAATTTGTCTCAAAATCCAACGGGAATAAATACATTTCTGGTCGGCCGATTGTAATGTAATTTGGGCGTAAATTCAGGTAATGGAATAGACGCTCTGAACATTACATCTAGCAATAGTGTTTTAGGATTTGAAGATTTTGGTACGTTGTTAAACTGCAAAAATAACAAAATACACAAATAATATGTGCCAAGTCTTTGTCCGCGTGAGTTGTTTTGAAGACAACAAGTGCTACTTCGATATGGTTGAGGTTAACTTATAACTAAGGATATGTAGTATGTACAAAACTACCCGTTTCGTATTTTAAGAAGTGTGTCGAAACAGTCTTGCTCTCCAATTTTGATTAGTTTTTTAAGTTTTGGAGCCTCTGACAGTACACTCGAGCGTGACCACGACTAGGCGTGCTTTCTGAACTATTTTGGCTCCGATTTGACGCTATTTCCGTACCCGGCTCTGCTACGAGCGGACAGTTCCGACTAACCTATTATCACCGTCGCAGCTATTTTCAGTTTGCTCTATACGGACGTGGCCTTTATTAAGGGTCTAAATCTTCTTGTTTTTCCGTCGAGCCTATTTGACGTGGATGCTAGACTTCTGTTATGGACAACCGTCTAGAATTGATCGTGGACAGCTTGGACTTGATCGTGGATAGCCTGGACATAGTCGTGGTTCCCCTGGTCTTGGCTGTGGACCCCTGTACTTGGCCTTGGACCTCCTTGGACTATGGCGTGGATCCGGTTTGAACTTCAGGAGTGGGCCCTTGACTGCGAGCGTGGACTTGGCATCTTCTATGGAGGCTTTCCAGCACTGTGGTGGAGGTCATACAGTATTGCATCACTAAATCCTTCACTACGTGGGCCGGGGAGGGACGTAGTATCGTCGGAGGAGGATAATGGAGAACCCTGGATTCAGCACTGATGGCCTTCGCGGGTCTATTCGTGGTTACTTTTGGAGTGCTCATGTTTGAAATCAGTTACGAGAATTTTCGCGATCCACGGAGGGACGTGCCCACATAAAAAAAATCACTTCATGAAACCTTGAAACTAATTGTCTTGACATTTTTTCTTACATAATTGCAATCTTTACACCATTGGCAATATTGCCCTACTTGCAGTATATCTGCTCTATTTGCAATCATTTGCCATATTTTCCGTAATTTCATTAAAATCTTGCTCATGCAATTTTGCATCAAATAATTAGATAATCCTTGGTCATTCCTAATTGGGAAGCAAGTGACTCTTTTTTCATGCCCAACGAATTGATTGGTGTTATATTATTGAAGTGTTGCATTAATCAGTGCTCGATAACGTATTCAATATATCGTACCTATTTGGTTAGTTTCAATCCAGCTATATTTTTATTTTCAGGAAGTGATGTCGCAATTTGAGGTGGATTCCCGAAGCGCGCCATTTGTCAACAGTGAAAATTTATCTAGTTCTGGTCGTATTTTCTATTTCCTTGATGTATTGCAAATAGTATGTTTATCCATACATCCCATCAATCGATTTATATTCTGGAAGGAGATTATTTGAACGTACCATTTTGAGATTGATTTCATTATAAAATCGGTAAACACAAAATATCGGTGCAGGGATGTCGTAAACAAAAATCGCGAAATTAAAATAAGGTCTCTATCTTTGTAACCGATAGTACCTATACTGCTGCTCATCCTTACCTGACAGCAATTGATTTCTTAGTTTTAGTAGCTCTGTATTATAGAAAATAGTTGAGACAGTGTTGACGATTTACGGTGAATTTGTAAATCCGTATTTTAACGAAGGTTATGCATAGTGGATTCAACTTCAATGACCCATTGATATGTTTTTCTTCCGTTGCATATGTAACATGTCATCTTTACTATCCAGAAAGGTTTACAATTTGCGTCTCCTTGTGCCAAACATAGTTGGAGTAATGTAATGCACAATCTCTTGTTAGACAATTTATACTCACATATTTTTTATTACATGCATTTGGAACAGTAAATTGTCCTGCTTAAAATAATGTCTGTATTCCCTGCAAATTTTTATTGTTTTTGGTTTTTGAAATCAATAGTCTTGTGTAACGTTTTTGTCTGTCTTGACGTATGGAATGATGGAGAATATATTCCAACAATGTAAATCGATTGGTGTGATGTAGGGATAGATATACCCCTTAGCCTAAGATCAAATTATTAATAAGTTCAGAATAGCTCTAATGGAAAAAACATTATCAATATAAGTTATTTGACGCATTGCGAGAATATCCCATTGACAAAGCAGAGCAAAATTGTGGTTACGTCTTGTATGTGGTAGTGTTCTTATGACACCCATTTGACTACGAATGATAGGTATTACATTTGATTTGTATGTGACGCATACACGCATATGCAATAAGTCAAAAAGGCTGTTATACAAAATACTTTTTGCTGGAGTTTTGAGATCATTTTTAATTTTGTAGCAGATGCCGCACGATTGAATAATTCTTTGGCAACAAATGAGACGCAATTTTTCCAATTTGATTACTGGAATACAATTACACTGAGAAACTTGGTTCTTGCTTCATATGCAACACATTGGCATTTTGATTCGACCTCTGTGTTAGGAATGAGCTGCGTCTTGTCGACATTTAGCTTCAACTTATTTTTTTGTGAACCAGTTTGAAATGAGGACCAATTGATTTTTCATATAGGTAATAGTGTCGTTAAGACTTTTTTCGGTCGAATAAACTGTAGTATCACGTGCGCTAGTGTAAACAATGTCATTACAATAGATCTGGAAGAGCTAAGGCTCAAGAATCGACCCTTGCGGTACTTTATAATCAGCTCACTCATGTGTTTAGCGTTCTCTTATTGGTTATTCCATCTCACTAGGTGTTTTCTATCACGAATGTATTTTTTTTATTCAACTCTCGTTAATGGAGCTAACTTTATAGTGCCGTAATTTTACGACCAAAATCTTGTGGTTCACGCAATCGAAGATCTTTAAAAGTTTAAACAGCGACTGTCCCACCATCAAACTCAATAACAATGGATGATTGGGCTCTGAATGAGAGGGGGATAGAACATAAATTTCCACTACACATGCCCGGTCCGATTAGTTTAGAGAACTAAACACGCACAATATAAATACACTCCATCCCCTCATGATATTATTACATAAATGCTAACAGAACGGATTGACTTCCTTCTGATGGTATTGTTATGGTTGAGAAGGCAAGTCAATCAACAACAATTTATCATACGAAAGAATTTTATATTATAGCCGGATTGATAATTAGCATTGTTAAGAAGTGTATTCATATTGGAGAAAACTAAATAAGATACTTTTCCTAGTCGTGATACCTAATGCGGAAGCTCTTCCTACGGTTAACAGTTATTTATTACAGGTTATCCAAGCTTAGATCGCATTTTGCAATTGCATGCAAATTGGATGGTTTTTCATCACAGAAAAAAATATTTGATCGAAAACGGGAACATCTGAAAAATTCCCTGAAGGACATTTATATGAAGCTGTAAGACGAGTAGCACAACATTGATCCCCCAAGGGTGACCCGTAGCAAGTACTGGCAAATAAAGTTCAATAAATATTTTACTTGGAAAAAAATTATCGACGAACACCAACTTTCTCCAGCTTCCATAACAAAATGTTGTGGTTGAAACTGTCGGAAATCATTGATAGTTCCTGTAAGTTATCAATCGAGTACTGAAAGGGTAGAAGGTGTTTACTGTGAACACTGCGTTACCTGCTATGTTCAGTAGCTTACAATAGTTATATATATTTGCAAATGTATCAGTTTTTTTTCTTGGTAACATAAGCAACGTTGCAATAATAAAGATCACTCAAGCAGCTCATAGGCCATCAGTGAACGAATTATTGCGGAATGATTAATTTATTGACTATTATAAGTGAACTTGGTACCGCAATTATTTAGCTCGTCTTGGAGTGAAATTAATCACGAACAAGTAACGCTATCACGATCGGTATCAAAATCAAAAAATGAATTTGGATGTACTTCTAAAAAGGAAAGGAGATTAATATTTGGAATCGAAAACTCGCGCCCTCGAAGTTCCCTAAAAACAATTAAAAAAATAGCCATCACGCTTTGAGCCTGACACATGAAGCGCTCTTGATTGTTCTACTTCAAACCTTATCCAATGGCTATCGAAAAGCAACCTAGTTTGGGATTATGCTGTCTTTTTTCCCTTGTAAACATGTGCAACCTTCACCAGGGACAGACTTGACATTGTTGTGGGACCACTTCAGCGTTACTATCTTTTTGCTTTTCAATAATATGAATTCCCAGTTAACACTCCAGGAATCTAGCCCCACAAACACAAGTAGCAGTAATCATATGGTGGATCAATTAGGCAAGTACCTCGCGTTGTTGTGCAACCTAAATTCCAAATGTGAAGATACTTCTTCAAAGTAGTAAAATTATCAGAAGCAAGGATCCACTTCTTCTTAGTCATAACATATCTAGAAGAAAGAATCATGCCAACCCAAAACATCAAATCCCAATGATGTGTCTAAAGGGGTTCCAGGTCATGGAATGGAAATAATATTATTATACCCTCATATAACAGCACCTAATTTAATGACTTGTACAATCAACTACTTCACTTCATTTGATTCAATCAATGTGAACTGGTTATTTTTGCACGAATATTTTATATTAATAAAGAAACATATTACTTCTCTAATGGTTACCAGATGAAAATATTATTCAATTGACAAACAATCAAATTGTAACTAATGCAATTCACTAGTAGAAACCATGAAGCTACATGATGTAGCTTTCTACAATAAACTGACATTTGATAACAGCTGCTAATCAAAGCACTACTCCTTCTTCATAACAATGGTTTTTATGTTCACATAGCTCATTAGTACTGATGGCATCATCTCATTTGTTAATTATGCTACAACTGCCATACATATTTATTGTTATTTTCAAACCTAATTATTCAACAAATTATTATTGCTATACTTATTTTATGCTATTATTGCCAGAATAGCATAGCTATTTTTTATGTCTCCAATTTAATAAGTTATTTTTCAAAGTGCAATCCCTGTTTGTATCTATTTATTTCGCAAAGAAGGATGAGTGGTTTAAACTGATATCATCTTGATGGAGATGTAGCTATCCCTTAATCTGATCTTATCTATCAGAATTCAATTTGAATCAATGGGCTATAAATGGATAAACATCTAGTTGATGTCATATATAGTTGCTGTGTAATTTGATCGGTATTTGTACTTACCATTTCTGTTTCTTTCTCAGGAAGCCTCAAAGCTTTACCCACCACAACACCTACACAATTCCCCTATAGCTATTATTACCGGGTTTTATTATGTCGTAGCTATATATGTTTATCCATATTATTTTCTGGTGTAAAAGGGTTTTCTGTCTTGGAGGCAATCCCCAGACGTCTGCCTTGATGCTGTCCTCTGTTGTTATATGTGGTTATTAATTGCACCTAGTGTGTAATTGTCAGGGAGATACTCTGCTATTGGCGTCATAGCTGCTGGATTGGAGGAAATACATACTTTTTCTTATGGTGCAGCAGTGGTTTAACTGTGTTGCCCTAATTAGTATGATTGCCACATCTGGCTGTAAAAGCAATAAAGTTACTTGGTGAGCGTGTTGAACTGAGCTGAGTTCAGTAATTATTCAGAACTGCTATAGGTTGTTGTTGCCAGTATTCAGAGATCTATTTTTCAACGTGCAGAGACACGTGTTGCTTAATAGTAATGACAGTGTTTCATACGGCATGTTATTTATATAGTCATGCAGAAAAACATGGTGGTGTGAGTGGAGCTTAAAAAATATCATTTATTGGTGTATATTGATATTTATGTATATTACTGGTTGATCAGTGAACCACTGATCAGTTGTTGGTGTTCCCAGAATAACAGTTTATGTGTCACTACCAAAATTAGTTGGATAATTTCTAAATTATTCACCCCAAATAAATCTACCTACAAATTGTTATCACGAACTCGAGACTACATTGGTAGATGTTTGCACGAGTTGGGGGTTGTATTTGGATTGCCATCTGGTGGAGTGATACCCTGTTTCTCAGAATTAAGTCATCTAGATTGAGTTTGTTAGATGGGGAATACTACGGATAGTTTATCTACTGCAGTGGAATATTCTTTTTCTTTCATTTTTAAGTTTTGTTTCTGGTCCATTGATCTTATCCTCTACTTCAACTACTATTGTTCTTGCCGTTCTGTTTAGTGTGAATGTACAGGAAACATTCCTGTTTCTGACTACTTTTGCACTGATCTTAGCCTCTCAGTCAAATTTACATTTCCTTTCCTACTCTAATCACGTCAGAATAGGAGTATTACATATATACTTCCTATGACCTGTTGCACCTTCTATCCTTTTTGCATCTAGGAAAACCCTGCATCTAAGGTTAGGGTTCAGCTATATGCTTGGCCACCAAGGGGAAAGCATACTTGGGATTGATCCAAGAGTTACTGAGGTCCAATTTATATATAGCAAGTTATTCTCTTTTGTAATACCTCGTTCATGGGGTCCATGTTATCCGATAGAAATAGGCGAGTATCGCGGCGGTAGATACATTGAAGACTATCATCTGGAAACTGATGGAATACAACTGTAAAATTTAGTTGATGGGTAGAGCTGCAGCTTTGATGAGTATATATTATATATTGACTCTGTGGAGAACCTATATCAATCATTAGTCTTATATTTATTTTCAATATATTAGGAGTTAATACTTTGTTAGATAGAAAGACAAAACGGAGAGAAAAATAATATATAAGACCGAATGAAGCAGCAAGGAATAGTTTTTTCTCTAGATGAAAGAAAAAAAAAATTATAGTTCGCACTAAAGCTGTTGGATTAATTGTCAGCTGTAGCATAGTAATTACACATGAGGCAAGCTGCTAATTTGTAGCATAGTATGCCAATTAAAAATAAGATTATATTTGAAGTACAATACAGTGCTACAGGCTGCTAATTGTTTTCATGATGTTGAGCTTTGATAAATTGTTGATTTGTGGTTTAATATTCATTAAAAGTAAATCTATCAGTTGTAGCATAAAGTTGATAGCTGTCATAAATAATTCTGGCAATTATTAAATTGGAGATATAATAAATAGCTATGCTATTCTGGCAATAATAGCATAAAATAAGTATAGCAATAATAATTTGTTGAATAATTAGGTTTGAAAATAACAATAAATATGTATGGCAGTTGTAGCATAATTAACAAATGAGATGATGCCATCAGTACTAATGAGCTATGTGAACATAAAAACCATTGTTATGAAGAAGGAGTAGTGCTTTGATTAGCAGCTGTTATCAAATGTCAGTTTATTGTAGAAAGCTACATCATGTAGCTTCATGGTTTCTACTAGTGAATTGCATTAGTTACAATTTGATTGTTTGTCAATTGAATAATATTTTCATCTGGTAACCATTGGAGAAGTAATATGTTTCTTTATTAATATAAAATATTTGTGCAAAAATAACCAGTGCACATTGATTGAATCAAATGAAGTGAAGTAGTTGATTGTACAAGTCATTAAATTAGGTGCTGTTATATTAGGGTATTATAATATTATTTCCATTCCATGAACTGGAACCCCTTTAGGCACATCATTGGGATTTGATGTTTTGGGTTGGCATGATTCTTTCTTCTAGTTATTTTATGACTAAGAAGAAGTGGGTTCTTGCTTTTGATAATTTTACTACTTTGAAAAAGTATCTTCACATTTGGAATTTAGGTTGCACAACAACGCGAGGTACTTGCCTAATTGATCCACCATATGATTACTGCTACTTGTGTTTGTGGGGCTAGATTCCTGGAGTGTTAACTGGGAATTCATATTATTGAAAAGCAAAAAGATAGTAACGCTGAAGTGGTCCCACAACAATGTCAAGTCTGTCCCTGGTGAAGGTTGCACATGTTTACAAGGGAAAAAAGACAGCATAATCCCAAACTAGGTTGCTTTTCGATAGCCATTGGATAAGGTTTGAAGTAGAACAATCAGGAGCGCTTCATGTGTCAGGCTCAAAGCGTGATGGCTATTTTTTTAATTGTTTTTAGGGAACTTCGAGGGCGCGAGTTTCCGATTCCAAATATTGATCTCCTTTCCTTTTTAGAAGTACATCCAAATACATTTTTTGATTTTGATACCGATCGTGATAGCGTTACTTGCTCGTGATTAATTTCACTCCAAGACGAGCTAAATAATTGCGGTACCAAGTTCCCTTATAATAGTCAATAAATTAATCATTCCGCAATAATTCGTTCACTGCTCGCCTATGAGCTGCTTGAGTGATCTTTATTATTGCAACGTTGCTTATGTTACCAAGAAATAAAACTGATACATTTGCAAATATATATATAACTATTGTAAGCTACTGAACATAGCAGGTAACGCAGTGTTCACAGTAAACACCTTCTACCCTTTCAGTACTCGATTGATAACTTACAGGAACTATCAATGATTTCCGACAGTTTCAACCACAACATTTTGTTAAGGAAGCTGGAGAAAGTTGGTGTTCGTCGATAATGTTTTTCAAGTAAAATATTTATTGAACAGTATTTGCCAGTACTTGCTACGGGTCACCCTTGGGGGATCAATGTTGTGCTACTCGTCTTACAGCTCCATATAAATGTCCTTCCGGTAATTTTTCAGATGTTTCCGTTTTCGATCAAATATTTTTTTCTGTGATGAAAATCCATCCAAATTGCATGCAATTGCAAAATGCGATCTAAGCTCGGATAACTGTAATACATAACTGTTGACCGTAGGAAGAGTTTACGCATTAGGTATCACGACTAGGAAAAATATCGTATTTAGCTTTCTCCAATATGAATACACTTCGTAACAATGATAATTATCTTTCCGGCTAAAATATAAAATTCTTACGTATGATAAATTGTTGATGCTTGACTTGCCTTCTCAACCATAACAATACCATCAGAAGGAAGTCAATCCGTTCTGTTACCATTTATGTAATAACATCATGAGGGGATGGAGTGTATTTATATTGTGCGTGTTTAGTTCTCTAAACTAATCGGACCGGGCATGTGTTGTGGAAATTTATGTTCTATCCCCCTCTCATTCAGAGCCCAATCATCCATTGTTATTGGGTTTGATGGTGGGACAGTCGCTGTTTAAACTTTTAAGGATCTTCGATTGCGTGAACCACAAGATTTTGGTCGTAAAATTACGGCACTATAAAGTTAGCTCCATTAACAAGAGTTGAATAAAATAAATAAATAAATGCATTCGTGATAGAAAACACCTAGTGAGATGGAATAACCAATAAGAGAACGCTAAATACATGAGTGAGCTGATTATAAAGTACCGCAAGGGTCGATTCATGAGCCTTAGCTCTTCTAGATCTATTGTAATGACATTGTTAACACCAGCGCACGTGATACTACAGTTTATTCGACCGGAAAAAGTCTTAACGACACTATTACCAATATGAACAATCAATTGGTCCTCATTTCAAACTGGTTCACAAAAAGATAAGTAGAAGCTAAATGTCGACAAGACGCAGCTCATTTTTAACACAGAGGTCGAATTAGAATGCCAATGTGTTGCATAAGAAGCATGAACCAAGATTCTCAGTTTAATTGTATGCCAGTAATCAAATTGGAAAAATGACGTCTCATTTGTTGCCAAAGAATTATTCAAATCGTGCGGCATCTGCTACAAAATTAAAAATGATCTCAAAACTCCAGTAAAAAGTATTTTGTATAACAGCCTTTCTGACTTATTGCATAAGCGTGTATGCATCACATACAAATCATTTTTAACATCTATCATTCGTAGTCAAATGGGTGTCAAAAAGAACACTACTACATACAAGAAGACGTAACCACAATTGTCCTCTGTTATGTCAATGGGATATCCTCGCAATGCGTCAAATAACTTACATTGATAATGATTTTTCCATTAGAGCTGTTCTCAACTTATTAATAATTTGATCTTAGGCTAAGGGGTATATCTATCCCTACATCACACCAATCGATTTACATTGTTGGAATATATTCTCCATCATTCCATATGTCAAGACAGACAAAAACGTTACACATGACTATTGATTTCAAAAACCAAAAACAATAAAAAATTGTAGGGTATACAGACATTATCTTGAGCATGACAATTAACTGTTCCAACTGACATGTAATAAAAAATATGGGAGTAGAAAATGTCTAACATGAGATTGTGCATTACATTACTCCAACAATGTTTGGCACATGGAGACGCAAATTTTAAACCTTTCTGGATAGTTAAGATGACATGTTACATATGCAACGGAATAAAAACATATCAATGAGTCATTGAAGTTGAATCCACTATGCATAACCTTCGTTAAAATACGGATTTGCAAATTCACCGTAAATCGTCAACACAGTCTCAACTATTTTCTATAATACAGAGCTACTAAAACTTAGAAATCAATTGCTGTCAGGTAAGGATGAGCAGCAGTATAGGTACTATCGGTTACACCGCTATTTTGTGTTTACCTATTTTATCTTGAAATCAATCTCAAAATGGTACGTACTAACAATTTTAACATGAAAAGGGTTCAGATAACAGCGACTTTTGGTCAAAACTGAGCACCTGGAGCAACACAAGTGCGACGGGTGTAAGAAAGACTACTAACAATGGTAACATGAAAAGTGTTAAAAAAACAGCGACTTCTGGCGATAACTGACATTCAAAACAATACAAGTGCGGCGATTGCTATTAACACTACTACCAATAGTAACAAGAAAAGTGTTCGTATAACGCGACATTTGTCTAGAAATGACACTTGAAGCTACACAGGTGCGACGGGTGCTTGAATGACTACTTACAATGGTAACAGGAGCAGTAGTAAATTTGTCTCGATTTTTGGCCAAAACTGACATCTATATCAACGTAACTGCATTGGGTGCTACGAAGACTACTTTCAATGGTAGAATGAAAAGTGTGCAGATAAATGCTACTTCTGGTCATACAGGTCACTTGAAACCACACGAACGCGGCGGATGCTGAAAAGACTACTAACATTGGTAATGTGACAGTGTTCAGACAACGGCGACTTTTGGCCAAAACTGACACTTGAACAAACACAAGTGCAGCTGGTGCAAAAAAGACTACTAACTATGGTAACAGGAAAACTGTTCAGATAACAGCGGCTTTGGGCCAAAACTAACACTCAATACAAGTGTGGCGGGTGCTGGAAAGACTACTTTCAAAGGTAACGAAATGTGTGCAGATAACAGCTTCTTTTGGCCATTAGAGACACTTAAAATCATTCACTTGCGGCGGGTGCTATAAACACTACTAGCAATGGTAACATGAAAAGTTTTCACATAACAGTGAGTTTTGACCCGAACTGACACACAAAGCAACACAAGTGCGACAAGTGCTAGAAAGACTACTAACAATGGTAACAGAAAAAGTGTTTAGATAACGGCGATTTCTGGCAAAAACTGGCACTGGAATCAACACAGGTGTATCATGTGCTAGCAAGACTACTAACAATGGTAACATGCAAAGTTATCAGATAACAGCGACATTTGGCTAAAACTGACGCCCAAAGCAGCACAAGTGCGCCGGGTGCTATAAACACAACTAACAATGGTAACATGAAAAGTATTAAGGTAACCGCGGATTTTGGCCAGACTGACACTTAAAACCATACAAGTGCAGCGGTTGCTATAAACACTACTAACAATGGTAACATGAAAAGTTTTCAGATAACAGCTAGTTTTGGCCCGAACTGACACCTGAAGCAACACAAGTGCGACGGGTGCTAGAAAGACTACTGACAAGGGTAACATGAAATGTGTTAAGATAACAGCGATTTTTTTCCAAAACAGGCACTGGAATCAACACAGGTGCAACATGTGCTAGCCAGACTACTAACAATGGTAAACTGCAAAATGTTCAGATAGCAGCGACAATTGGCTAAAACCGACACCTATATCAACACAAGTGTGACTGCTGCTAGAAAGACTACTGACAATGGGAACACGAAATTGTTAAGGCAACAGCGACTTTTGGCCAGACCTGACACTTAAAAGCACACAAGTGCGTGGGTACTGGAAAGACTACTTCCTATGATAACATTAAAAATGTGCAGAAAACAGCTCATTTTGGCTATTACGGACACTTAAAGACATAAAATTGCGGCGGCTGCTATGAACATTTCTCACAATGGTTAGATGAAAAGTGTTCAGATAACCGCGTCATTTGGGTAGAACTGACGCTTAAAGCTATACAGATGCGACGGGTGCTAGCATGACTACTAACAATGGTAACAGGAAAAGTGGTAAGATAACATCGCTTTTTAGCCAGAACTGACACCCAAAAGCACAGGAGTGCGGTGGGTTCTGGAATGACGACTTACAATATCAACAAGATAAGTGTGCAAATAAGAGCTATTTGTGACCATAACTGACACTTAAAACCACACAAGTGCGGAGGGTGCCAGAAACACTACTAACAATGGTAAGATGAAAAATATTCAGATAACGGCGACTTTTGATCAAAACTGACACTTTATTCCGTACAAGTGCACCGTGTGCTGAAAAGACTACCAACAACGGGAACATGAAATGTGTTCAGATAACAGCGACTTTTGGTCATAACTGACACTCAAAAGCACACAAGTGCGGAGGGTGCTGGAAAGACAACTTACAATGGTAACATGAAAATTGTGCAGATAACTGATATTTTTGGCCATAACTGACACTTATAACCACACAAATGCGGCGCGTGCTATAAACACAACTAACAAAATGGTAACATAAAAAGTGTTCCGATAACAGCGACTTATGACTAAAACTGACTCCTAAATCAACACAAGTGCGGCGGGTACTATAAACACTTCTAACGATGTTTACATGAAAAGTGGTCAGATAACAGCGACTTTTGGCCACAACTGACACTCAAAGCAACACAAGTGCCATGGGTGCTTGGAAGACTACTAACAATGGTACCAGGAAACGTGTTGAGATAACAGCGATTTTCGGCCAAAGTTGGCACTGTAATCAACAAAGGTAAAATATGCAAGCAAGACTATTGACAATGGTAACATGCAAAATGTTCAGATAACCTCGACATTGGCTAGAACTGACACATGTATCAACACTAGTGCAACGGGTGCTGGGAAGACTTTTAACAATGTTAACATGAAAAGTGTAAAGGTAACAGCAACTTTTGGCCAAAACTGACGCCTAAAAGCACTCAAGACAGGCAGGTGCTGGGAAGACTACTGTCAATGGTAACATGAAAAACGTTTAGATAACAACTACGTTCGGCCAAAATGGTCACATGAAACCCTATAAGTGCGCGGATGCTATAAACACTCCTAACAATGGTAACATGAAAAATGTTCAGATAACAGCGACTTATATCCAAAACTGACACTTAACGAAACACAAGGGCAACGAGTGCACGGAAGACTACTAACAATGGTAACAGGAAAAATGTTAAGATAACAGCGACTTTTGGCAAAAGCTGGCACTGGAAACACCACAGGGAAAACATACATATGTATGCTAGCAAGACAACAAACAATGGTAACATGCAAAGTGTGGGCTAGAACTAACACTTACAGTACTGGAAAAATTATTATGGATTTTTGAGATTTTCGGTATTTTTAAATAAAAAGGTGAAATAAACACAATTTATGTATTGATATATGATTTATTTCATATTATTTATGCAGAACGAGTATTTCAGTAGTCTGTTTGCCCTCCTTTAGCAGACTTAAGGGCTTGTACCCGTTTAGGCATGCCACGAATTAGTGTCATGCACAAATCCTTGATTCTGTCAGAATGGAACCAAACTTTTATGAGGCGTTCAATAAGCTGTTTTTTGGTTGTAATGGGGACTTCATGTATTTCATTCTTCAACAGACACCACAAACTCTCAAT
>SDVV010009447.1:0-16702 GCA_016164225.1 Gammarus roeselii | reverse complement strand
CTAATCCTATCAAAGAAAATATAGTGACGAATGAACAGAACATACATAAATATCACAAGCCTCCACCGCTACGAAGCCACCATTCAAGCATCGATTGAGTCAATTATACCACAATTAGATAAGAAAACACACGTATATGTTCACAGAAAAAAAATATAGAAACAATAAACCAGTCATAAATATATAATGATATATACACTCACAACGTATCAAACGTGACACGGAAACAAATTTATAAGACCTGGAACAGGCGAGAGCAAACTCACCTAAAAAATTTCCAAGAGCGTATCTAACTTTTTGCCTTGGGGGATCCCTACGGCTCGCCCCACAAGAAATTTGAGATAATACTAATCCTACCAGAACCGAATAAATATATATAACTAGCAACAGTTAGTGACCAATTAAACTCCACTATAACCATCTAGAGAAGAAAAAAGCATATATTTAAATACAATGAATAACAAAATACAGTACAAATTAAAGTGTTCATAACATTAACCTTGCCAATCAAGGGCGCAAGCCTGCTTCCATCCCGCCGCTGCCCCTTCCGTTCCCCTTCCGTCCCCCTCCCCTTCCGGTCTCCCCTCCCCCTCCCTTTCCCGTGTCCGTTAGCTGACTTGGGCCACAAAACCAGTTCCGGACCCTAGGCCCCCCGCCCTCCCCCGTTTCTGCGCGCACCCCCGTACGCTCGGTGAGTCAGGGTGCATGCATCGCGTCCTACCCCGCTGAAATGTTATGTGCAAATTCCCGTAGACCGGACAAAATCCGTCCGATGCAGCGTTATTAACTACTATGAGCCCCCCGTGCAACCTACAACGCCTGCCCACAGAAATGGAACACCGGAAAAAAACTGATCGCTTTCGAAAACTCACAGGTCTCTACGAGGTAGTACAGAGGTAGCGAGGTCTGAATCGTCCCCGACCTCGCTGTCCTCCCTGCGCACTAATTTAAAAAATTTACTTTAACTTCTTGCATAAAGCTGTGCAGAATCAATGGACCGTCGTGCCACGAGAAGAAGCCCTCAGTGACTACACGTTGGAGCTCCGGCGGAGAACGGAGGTAGCTGCTACCACTCCTCTACACAAGACCAACTGCGACGAACCTGCTTTTCATATTTGTTTTAGGTTAAACTCACTTGATATCTGTTAAGTACGATTTGTATGTACTAGACCTACTCTGTACCCGCGCTAGAGTTACTATTTTTAAATTGTTGAATTTAATTTACATGTCTAATTATCTTGGTAGCCGCATCAAATTTGATTGGTGCCTATGTCAAATTCACTTTGTTACTTTGTTATACCAACTTCAACTGTGTTTAAACCCACTGTGACTGCGTTTAAACTGCTTCGAATCTAAGTTTAACCTACTCTTAATCTACGCGTCACCTACTTCACCGCTCTTCGACCGCCCTACGGGGGAGTCGCACTAACTTCGCGTTGGGACTCCGGTGGAACATGGAAGCTAATAATGAATAAATAAATCTGAACCTACCTCCCGTGCCACCTACAAAGCTACTCACTGACCTCACCTACAGACTCCGATGGAAATGATTCTCAAATCAATTGCCTACCGAAAAAAGCTTATCGCTTTCGGAAAACATGCCGGACTAAACGAAGCCGTCTGAACCCCTAACATCTGAGCAAGCAAAGTAGTCTCTTCACTTTACATCAGACGAGCGATAACAACACGTCTGCGCAGATACGCGTTGATACTTTCCGTGTTTGGATGCACCTGTTGGCGTATATGCCACAGTAGACATGCGTTTGTTTTGCATCTGACAAGATCAACCTTTCCGCACATGTGTGCGAACCTACCGGAATCGATGTCCGTGCTATACGGGAGGGAGCCTGAGGTGGCTTGCGTAGAAGCTCTGGTGGGAATGTGGCGTGAATCAAATCTCCTCACACTAGTAATGTGGAAATGCGGTCCCGTCCATTAATATAAGGGGTGCTAGTCCACGAACCCTTTAACTTGAGGGTGGCTAATAACTGCTTTATTTCGCGTTTTCTCTTGCAACCTTTTCCAAGATTTTATCTATCCATGGTAACCGTTTCTAAGGGCGTGATTCCCTACAGCGAGTGTACATCTCGTGCATGGGCTCTCGTCTTTGTCTCTCTCCATTTCCCCTTTGGCAAATGTTCGGCGCATTGCGACCGGCACCTTATGAACGACTGCAAATCTTTGAGGCTGTGGAGCAGGGTATGATGAGAACTAATCATCCTTGCTGTCACACGGCGTCTGCTGGACTTTTACGGTCTTGGCACTTTGAGAGCTCCTGTACCTCAGGGGCACATGTGCTAAACTTAGACATTCGCCGCGTAAGGGGACTTGACTAAGCGTAATAGTTAATTTATTGTGTTTGGGAGAATGAGATGCCGCTTGACGTAAGAGCTGTTTAACGTTATTCTCTGCCCCACGTGTCACCAGGCTGGGTTCCGTTCACCCTGTTTCTCCTCTCTCTGACGTGGGCGCCCGTCAAGCTGGAGAAATCTGAACCCATCTGTTATGAGGCGCCTAGAGTGCCCACAATGACCCGTTGCTCAAGGTGGGTGGTAGTCGTGGTACTCAAGGCATTGGGGTTGGGTGGATGGATGTTTAACGTGGATGGATGAAAATTCATTTTATAGATCATTAACACTTTATTTCAGTATTTTACTCTTTCATATTTCGTGGTCTCTATTATTTATCTGTGCCCTTTTTCATGATCGAGTTTGGATTAGTTATATAATTAGGTATCGTTAGACGCCCGCTGAGGCCCTAGGGGACTTAGCGGTGTGTTAGTTAGTCTAGTCAAACATACGGTGGGAGAATTTGCGATCTCCCGGGCGCCTGATATGTCAGAGCACGGCTTGGCGTTCTGATGGCTAAGTGGTGAAATAGTGTTCACGTTGATCTTAGCGAGTGAGTCTTGAATGGCACTGTGCGTGGAGGGGACGAGGCGAGTCGATTCAGGTTGAGGCAAGTTGAGAAAAGTCGACTGGCGAGACGAAGAGTCGAGACGAACCGAGGCTGGTTGAGGCTTGTTGACCCAGGATTAAGGGGTACTCGTGGGACCCGCGGGACTTCAGGGTTCCGGAGGTTTCGGCAACCCAGGAGATTTCGAAAGCCGGGAGGAATTAGAAGGGACCCACTGTACCTTTTCGGGGCTGTTTTTGAACCCCTTCAGACCCTTCAGGACTTTGAGAAATTTTGGGATCCGATTGAGGCCCCGCTGAACCCTGGGACCCCTGCTTCCCGCTCCCCACTCTCCACGCTGTAAAACCTATTCAGAGAAATGTATAAATGTGAAATGCTTCGGTAGAAAAAATAATTATTACAGTCCACGGATTACTGGCACAGAGGGAGAGGGTTGCGTCGAGGCTGGTCAAGGTGCGTCGAGATAAATGGAAACATGTTGAGGCTAGTCGAGTTGGTCGCGACGAGCCGAGACAGGCCGAAATGATCAGAGACACACAGAGATATGCTGAGACGAGGGGTCTCGGGGGGACCCGGATAACCCAAAGAAACTTTGGTTACCCTCAGAGATTCATCAGGCTCATTTAGGACCCACGGGACCTATGCCCCCCCGACCCTATCCCATTGAACAACAAGTGCGAAATGAATAATATGAGCGGTTTTCTGCCCATGACTAACCTGCCCTTTCTTCATGATACACAAACAATTTGGTCATGTATAATAATGCTGGTGTATTTGTGCAGGAGTTCCTGTTGTGTATTTTGTGATAGGGTGTTTTTCTTCAGTCTGTGCTCGCGTGCACGGACCAGATGCAGTTTCTGGGGTTGACCTGAACTGCGTAGCTATAAAATCTTGCGATTTGTTGCGGTTGAAATTGATTTAATCCGTGAAGCCATAGACCTTGTAATAATTTCGACGATGCTATCTGCGCGCATTGTCGCGCGTGCATATTACTCTTGGAGTTCTGAGTGGTTTAAGGCCTAGATTCGTTTCGTTTGAGTCTTTATCTTACCTGAATAACGTACCTACTAAACTAGACCGCGTAGCTGTTAACATTGTGTTGCGTTGCTGTCTGAGCTGGCTTTGTCAGTGTAGCCGTAAACCTTGTACTAGCCTCAACTATTATACCTGAGCACACTAGCGTGCGTACATGTTACGCATGAAGTTCTAAATGATCGGAGGCGAGGTTTAGTTTTTTCGGAGTCTTACCTGAGTAAATCAAGTATACTATAATCGACCTAGATTGCGTAGCGTTCTAGGTCTTGTTGAGTTTTTGTCAGAGCTGCCATTTTCCGTGTAGCGGTTGTAGCCGCCCAGCTCAATAATAATTATTAAAGGCAATCACTGCCAACCACGCTTTTATTAATGACCGACGGCTTTGTGTGAGTCCGCCCGGCCCAGCATGAGGTCTAAAGTATTTACCTAAATGACACACACCCGTTACTCTCTCTGGAGTGGGTCGAGAAATGATATTTGTGTTAATCTCCATACAAACTGCGATTCTATGTCGAGAAATTTAAACACCACTTAAGGTCTATTACATAGCTTTACTTTGTTAAATATAAAGAAGCCCGGAAACTGACGAGACTATTCCCCCCTCTTAACACATGACACAGCCTACTTATAATATGTACCTTGGCACACGGGGACCACACCGCTATACCTTATACCAACTCTATAAAATATAACTCACTGAAACATATGACAGCCTTATTTTGAATGTGCACTCCGTCATAAGAGTATTACCCGACGTACTATAACTTCAGAGCTGATGCACGCATCGAACCACAAATAAAAGAAGTAACACTCACAGTACAAAAACATAGGCACGTATGCCTAATAAACACCTCTGATGTAGAATGCACAGATATATACTAAGAAAAATAATGCGTGAACCTCGAAAACACAGGCACGTATGCCTAATATTGATACCGCCGCTTAGTAGTGAATGAATACATCTATCCTAATGTGTGAGCCATAATCACAATAGGAAACGTGCACACATGTGCGTAATGAAAAGGATCCCTACCACAAAACGGGTCACACTGGATATAATTAACCCTTCCTAATGACGCATGAGAAACGGTCCAATCCTATTTCCCTATTTTCAAGAAAAACTCCTTGATAAATTACAACTGGCGTTAACCACATTTTAACCAATGACCGGGTATTTAACACTTTACCCCTCGTAGACGTAGACAAAAAAAAATGAAACTCCTCACGCTCACCGGGAGGAGTTCGTACCCTTGGCTATGGGTCCTTGATGACGACGAAGGAATCTCCTTTGCGCCCGGCAAGGCACGTTTGGAGTCTGCAGAATGCTTTCCGGAGCTCGTCGACACTGAAAATTCTAGAACTGTCCGTCGTTTTTGCTAGCTACTTTGACTCTGGTGAGGAACTCGTCTAACTCAAGAACTGACAATAGTTTATGGTCCATATTCCTTCTAATGGACTATTTAGGTTTGCACTTGAGAATTTCCACTATATTTTGCTAGCTACTGTGGTTGGTGAGGAACTCGGCAGCAGGAGGGCTAGACTCTGAAACAACGGATCTACGGACGTTTTCAATTGAACGTTCACATCGTTCTCGCGGAGATGTGAAAAAAAGCCTGGCTTCTTGGTGACTCTGTCTTATATAGTCCACAATCGTGACGTCATCGCCCACCACTCGCCCGGGAACAGACCGGTGACTACTTTCTAGCCAAAGTCGCAGTCGCACTAGGCTCACAACTCTATAAGTAAAAAATAGGCTTAGGGCAAACATTCTACCTTTCAGGTGGTGACTAGGCGTCAAACTTTCTCACTGTCCCCTTAACATCTCTGTAGCTCAACCCCGATGACCTGTTGCTAAGGGATCGCTGGCCCAACTGTACGTAACGATGACCGCCCTACGGGAGAGTCTGCATTAACTTCGCGTTGGGACTCCGGTGGAACATGAAAGCATATAATAAATAATAATAAATGTACGTAACGATTCCGTTTATTGCCAGCCTTACGACCGTGCCTAGTAATCACTCCTGACGCAGTCGAGAGCGTTTCTATTCATGATATATAGAGACCTCAGGCCTCCAGACTACGGCGTGACGCTTGTGGTCATTCCGTTCTGTTTTCCCCCCCCCGAAGCGCTGAGTTCGCTGTCTCCCAAGACAGGCGTCAGCCTGCCGAAGGTATGTCGCTGTTGGTTCAAACAATGGTCACCAGCTCAGCGGTTTCTTCACAATGGCTACCACATCAGCGGTTTCTTCAGAGCGGACGAGGCTTGCTGGTACCCCGTGTCTGTACCCTGCATGGTGTACCTTCAATCGGCATCCTGCAATCAGGATTTTGTAATCAGGATTCAGTCATCAGGACCCAGCGACAGGATCCAGCTACACAGTAAACCTTGTACCAGTCTCGACGATGCTACTTGCACACTAGCGCGAGTACATATTACTCGTGAAGATTTAAATTATTAGAAGCGGAGATCAGTTTTGTCTGAGCTTTTTTCTTGTGCGCAGCAGCGCGCGTCTGACATAGCTTATTTTTTGAAATTTTTCTATCATTACCAGCGTCGTTTTTCTCGCACGTCAAGGTGTGCGAGCCTACTAGAATCTACGATCATAGAGCCCTACGGGGAGCCTATTATGACTAGAGTTCAGGCTCTGGTGGAAATGAGAATCAAATCAAAATACAAAAGGCAACGCATTGTATTCAATGTCGAAGGTAGCTGTTGATGGAGGGGCTTGTTGCTTCTAGCGTGACTCCAGCAAACGTTGTCTTTTCTCTGCTTCCACCTTGCCATTGGCTCGAGAAAGCCCTTCAACTCTCCACTCAGCAGCGTTCTCCATCTAAGACGAAAGCAGGATGGGTTTAACCCCCAAACACTGCAACCACATGAACTAAACCTTGCACCAGGCAGCCTCTCCGTTTATCACCGGGGGCATTCCCGTTACCTTGTACACCCAAGCGGATAACCTCTTTCCAGTTATGACTTAACAGCGCAGAAACTCTCATCGCTGCAGTTCTTTTCTAGCTTGGCGCTATCGTGCTCGTATAGGCCTCTGATACTGTTTGGCAGAAGTCATTTGCTTCATAGTTAATCAAAATAAATTTTCCTCACGGACCGTTGTTGCCAGCCAAGTGACTTCTAAAACCCACTTGTTCAGTAGCGAAAGAAAATTCATATTAATGATGACTGAGTAAATTTAAATGATAATTTTGCACTCCATTTATGAACTAATCGAAAATTTAATTATTCTGTCCATCAAGAAGCTTTTTACAGGTAAAATACCTTGAGACATTTTTAAGTAATGTTAGATTCCACGTAGGAAAAGTAGTTTGCTTTTTCGATTATGGACTAGACATGAACGAATTTTCTTTCGCTACTGTACAAAAGTCTTTACTATAAAGAATTTTTACTAAGAGCCTATATAAATAATGCTCGAATTGAACCTTCGTCTATGATCTATTCGATAGCAAAACATTTTCATGTTAATTCGTGAACAAAGGATCACGTTAGTTTTTAGTCGAGAAATGGATGACTATCTGTAATTGTAGTCCGGTACTACGTTTTTTATTTTAACGGCTTCAGTATAATTCAAATTTACAGCTAAAAAAATGTGCTAGAAGCATGCAAAGATGGCAGTTGTGTTCGCCACTAACTACTTTCAGAGATGAAGTAACTTGCTGTATTACTCAAGATAAATCATCGTGAACCTTGCATGAGATTGGTGCCGAATGATTTTTGGTGGTCAACAGATAAATTTATATCCTGGCGAATCGTTCGAATAGAAAAGTTTTACAGAAGCCTGCAGATTGCCTTAAAAAAATTAATCTTTGCTTTGAAATCTGGTGGATTCAGATTTATTAGGAAAAACATCCGAATAATCCAATCCTGCAGCTGACAAGATGTAAATGTACTACGTCAAATTCAGTGGGAGTTCTCATACTAAGAGCTCATTTGAGCAATCCATAACAAGATTAATAAACTTGAAGGGGTGTTTGAGAACTACTGGTTCCAATACGTGGCTGTATTTTCTTGTTTATTTCACAGAATAGGCACGCAAATGAATCTCAGTATTTCCGTCCAAAGACAAATCATACAATTGCAGGTTGAATAGTTCCTTTACGGGATGTACAATGACTATTCGTCCTTTATTCTGAAGCAATTCGTAAATAGTTCTGTAGTTGGTGCCCCACGATGAAGCCTGCCATGACTCACGTCAGGGCTCCGGTGGAAATGAGGCCTAAATGAAATCAAAGATCTATAGTAACGCTTACTAACAATGATTGGTAAAGCGGAACTTATTTCCATGACATGGTGCAGCGCTCTCGTCCCGGACTGTCCCGACGAGTGACTGCCCGACTTGTTCTCCTTAGCGATGACGAACTGGCCTGCGAGAGTTGCGATAGAAGTTGTTGCCGGGGAAATCAGTGACATTGAAACAGTCTTGAAGTAGTCAATTGAGATGACTTTTGCTAGCATCTTGTCTCCAGAAAACCGAATATTTTATATCAGATAGATAGAGCCTGAACAAGCTACAAATTATATCTGTTCTTGAACGTGAATTATATTTGTTAATTGTTGCTTGGAGAGTTGATTAATAGCCCAAACATTGATTGGAACAGGCGCCATGCAGCTGTTCAAAGATCAAATCTGTAGCACTCCAGAGAACTACTTCTCTGGAGAGCACTGTAGCGGTCCCCCTGCTGTTGACCGAATTATCATTTACAGGTGTGTCAAGGATGAAGTGCCTAACGATAACGTGGGCTCTGTCGTGGACCCTCTCCCTCCGTCCACAGAGGTGAGATGCCAATGAAGTTGCTGGTCCGTACGCGATGATTAGCGACGGAACTAGGAATTTTTTAGTAATGCCTGAATTTGAAGCAGAGGGGCAAGCTACCATTGGAAAGCTGCGGTTAGCGCACGGAAAAACATTAGTTTTACGAAGGACATGTTCTTTAATTGACTTCGGAAGTTACATTTTAAACCAATTCTAATTACAATGTTCATCATAAGTACTTCCGTGTGCGAAATAGCTTTAATTCTCTCTGCATCGCTAGAGTGGTAGGTTACTCTAAATGTAACTACTGTAGTGATCTTTACTTCAGTGTGTAGCCCAACATGTCGAGTTAGGTAATGAACAGACCGGGTCTACGTACGACATTGATTATAATCTTCGTCTATTAACTGAATTTATTTCATGACATTATTTGCTTGCGGTACAAAGATAACTGTACCCACTGTGTGAATTATTGACAACGGTAACGGGGGTATTGTTAGTCGGTCGGTATGAACAACAACCCAGCCCTGCTTCGTAGTATAGATTTATTGGGGAGAAATGAGATTCGGCCGTCTTGGCTGGATCAAATGACATGTCAGCAGCATTTACTTACAAAACCCTACCGGGGCTTCTAAGCTGTTCAGCGCGGAGATTATTAATCCTGCCTGAACAATTTCAATGCACCGGTTCAAGTTTTTCTCCTTTGCGTTTGCCTCTCGCACCATCCATCGCTGTAGCCCTCGACGGCTCGTTAAGCATAGGCTCCAAAGATAGGGTTTCCGTTGGCCAGTGCATGGTGCAATACACCGCGGTCAAGCGCTCAATGTGAGGGGTATAGTATTGTCAACCCATGAAACGACTGGTTCGTATTGGGCTATCGAATTGAGTGGTAGGCCGAGGGAGAATTTGAGAGTCTTACCGATTGTATTATTTGTCGTTACTCCAGATTAATATAATTCAGAGGATTTAGTTATATTTTCGTTACGCCAGCATTACTCTGACTGCCGTTGCATTGTTGAATAATTGCAATGTTTTCGTACTATTTTTGTATCAACGCCTTACGGGGGAGTCTGCATTAACTTCGCGTTGGGACTCCGGTGGAACATGGAAGCAAATAATAAATAAATATATTTTTGTATCGATTCTCTTTACAGTATTGTTTGAAATTCTTCAGACGGTCAGAAGTTGAACTAATAGAAACAATCCTCAACATGACTTTGATAAACCAAGAAGACCATCTCGTTGTGGCTAAACTCATAGGCTCTGAAGAAATACTTTCGGCTCCAAAACCTTTCGACGATTGTCGTAAAAGTGAAATTGTCCAAACTAATCCGTTGACTGATAAAGACAAGAAGCAGTGCCTTCAGAACGAGACTACCAAGAGTGAACAAACTTGCGCATCGCAGATAATGAAAGAGTTGAAGAAATTGACTGCACTGTTGTCTACCGAAGTTGGCAAGCGCAGCCTTCCGTCTTGCGACGACTTCGAAGATTACACAGAAACAAACGAGTCTGGAGAAGGAGCGACTAATGTCAAAAATGAAACCAACGCAGAAGCTGCCAACCCGACACTACGGGTTCTTAGAAATCGTAAAATTTCTAACATCAGTTTTTTTTCTTCGACCGGGGTCATAGATGGCATAAAGATAAGTCTCAGCCAGAATGTCATCGGATACAGCATCTTGCCGAACTGGTGAGTGATAACTCGACTATAAGTGGAAAGTTGCGAGATGGATAGTGTGAATCCTCTACAACGGGCGGCAGGCAGCAAAAGGGTATAGATTTCCTACAACAGGGGGCAGGTAGAGAGATGAATAGTGTAGGTTAAACTCTGGGATGACGTTGTGCTGATGAGCTTGTTTAGAGGAAGATGAAAGGTACAAGAAAACACACAAGTGTTCTTGAGGTGGAAAACACGATGTAAGATGCACTAGATTTCACGCCATAGAAATTATGTTCCCAATTTGTATCTGTGGAATAGGGTTCATTTAATAACATGGCAGCAATGTAAAGCGTAGAAATATTCGAATATTCTTTCTGGAGCTTATCGATAATTACTATTTGAAGAAATGGGCACAAATGACTAGAGTTTTGTAGATCATTTTTTCATTTTGCGTGTATGAACAAGTTTTAGTATTACTACTACTCAGCGCACACTCTCCCAGCTGGGCTACTTCCATAGGAACAGGTGATTGTTGTTGTATAATGTTTGCCATCCTAATAATATATAAATTTTGCTCATTGACGTGATTGTTAAATTACTTGAATCAGGCGTCAAATTTAGCCGTTGACCTTGAACGCGGCAGCGTGGCAAATTTGTTCAGTTTTTCTTGCTTTGGATATGACATACGGGTGAAGAAACTGATGTTGAAATATTGTTCAATCATTTTCTCATGTAGAGCGCTTTCTGGAAAAGTTATAATAAATTGTTCAACACTATCACTAGCCTAGCAAAATGAAGTGGTGGAAGTTTAAAAGTCTAGTGCACCTTCAATACTTACAGGGGTACAGCGTATGCTAGTAGCGAGTAGCGCATTCGTTCGTGCTTGAAGCGTGAAACTCTAATAGGAAAAATCTGGTTTTCTTGTAAGCACAAGTCAATCTTTGCTAATAGGACTTGCATCAATTTTTAAACACAACATTATTGACAGTTATGGAAACTCATTTTGGATAAACAGGGTGCTTTAAATAGCTTCAAACTTTGACTGTGGGTGGAAGCGCTCGAATAAACTCGTTCACGTTGACCTAAAACTCCGAACTTCCTAGCTTTTAAGATACTGATGTCTTACGTTAACATGCATGCACTTACAATCTAAATTGTAAATAAAATTTGACCGTTCAATGTAGCGATCTCTGCTCTTTTGAAGATCATGAATCTGTTCACTCCGTGGCATTGCGGAGCTTCATTTGACGCCAAGCTTCATTTGACGCCAGATTCAAATCGGCAATGTCATTTGACTAAGAGCCATTTGTCAACGCTATGCCACGGAGTGAACAGATCCATTATTTACCCAAGAAAAACGTTGACAGATTTAATGGTCTAATTTCATTCACAATTTAAATTTTATACTAAAACCTGCCGCCTCTGAATCTGGGAAGTATAGGAAGTTAATTTTTGGTCATCTGGGACGAGTGTTCATTGTGCGTGCTTCTACAGTATACACTATGTTCCAATTGCAGTTGCTTCCAGAAAGTATTAAATTTTTTCAGAGAACGTTTGTTGAACAATTCGAATTACTTGGTGAACATTTTGTCAGAAATAATTTCATTGGAACTAGATCATTTTGCGTAGTCATTCGCACGCATCTTTAATTCAGCATTCAATTACTATTTGGAAAATAGTTATTATAGTCTCAATTAATAAAATATTGCCCGTGTTTTTCATGGTGGGCCGATGTCTTGTTAAAAACCCTGTATTGATCTAGCTTTGATGTCTCTGAAAAGAAACCTTATGATACAAAATATTTTCTTTAGCTTAAATCGAATCAAATTCACGATTCTTCTTCAGAACACTGTAATTTACTTGAGTAAAGTTACAAAGCGACGCAGACTGGAGAGTCTTGAGGTTGAAGGCCTAGGTTGATAAAAGTTCATGGTTGTAATAATGCATAGGTCTACTATGCTCATTAGTTCAAGTTTCATAGGCTGATCAAAAATTCCGTTCGGTCAAGTTTCAACAATTTGTTTTCATTCAAATGACCAGTAACCTAAATCCAGGTACCGTAGCGAGCAGAAATTCGTTCATGGTTGGTGTGTAACCGGAAAAACTAATTACTTTTCTCACGTGGAATTTAACTTCATGGACATCTCTTACGGTAATATGTCTGAACAAAGTCTCTTGAGGCGTAATATTAATCAAATTTCCGATGAGTTCATATATAGAGCAGAAAACGTACATTGAAGATTTCACTTTGTTTTTAATTCATGGACAAATTTTCGCTCGCTACTGGGTATCTTGAGGGTCAAATGTGGTCAGGACTTGATATTTTGCATCGTCCGAATGTAATCTTTTTCTCTCGCATGAACGCAGGTTTTCCAAAAGTGATTGTCCTAACGATGCAATAATCGGTGGGGTGAACGTCAGTATTTCCAACTTCCCTCACCTTCACCTCGTGGCAGACGTCGTCACAGTGAGAGGATGGAGCAGCGCAGTGATCGGCCATTATAATGAGGAGATGCAGTTAAACTTGAGCAGGGTATCTAGTTATGAGGACCTACACAGAATTGGCGACAAGGCCAAGAAGCTTGTAGCTGCTTTCACCTCCGCTGACTGTAGAGTGGTGGAGATTTCTAGGAAGGGTCCGGAGAGCAATGCATCTGACAACAGAACTGTTAATGAGGCTCAAATTAAATCAAGAACTCTAAATGAAACTGGTGAACTTGACGATATTGATCTCATTCGTGAAGATATTTTGATGAAGATTGAACCAGAGATCAACGAAATTGACGTCAGTGGAGTAGAAGGAGAAATTGTTGAAGATGAAAAACCAGTGCAACAAAGCTGCAATGTTACATCCGATGAATTTATCCGGCTTAGTCAGCTTTACGGAGTGTTGCCCAACGCCTTTGTTCGAACTGTGCTTCGTCACCAGACTATCACCCCAGTGTACAGCTCGTACAGTAACAGGACTCTTCTTGGTGAGTTGAACCGGTCGTACAGGGAGTCTGAATTTATATAAAAATTAAACTCGCATTTCCCACTTAATTTTATAATGGATACTTCTGTAAGAAAAAAAGACTGCATTTTATTTGATGCCTCGTGTAGGGATGACTAGACTGTTAGCCTCGTCCTGCATATTTGCTTAAAATACAGTCTGGCTTTTTTTTCAAGCTTGTTCATCTAGACTCAAAAATAGTAGGTTCTTGATTCTTCGCTTAGCGTCAGCGACGAAGACGAATGCGTTCAAAGAAGCTCCTTCCCAAAGGTTGAAAATGATTATATCTACATTTATTGAATGGGAAAAGTATGCCGTAATCCAATTTCATGAAAGATCCCTGCATAAACGTTTGACGTTAACCAACGTTTGACGATAATATCACTTCCCTGTATTTTTCTCTACCATATGCTACTACAAAGTGAAAAATCAAATTGACAGGTAACCCCTCTTGTACTGTAGTTACACGGTCCCTGAATAAGAGTTCATTTTATAAATACAGCTGTAAGAGACCAACGGATTTAATTTGTTTGGGACAAAGAATTGTTGACATATTTTAATTCAAACATAACTGTTCTATCAAACTCATTTGAAGAGGTCGGTCAAAACTTTATTCCAATCGCACGTCAATGCTGGTTTTGGTGCTGCTAGAGAATGAAAGTATGATAGGATAAAAGTAGATAAAAGTACCGCGTGACGCGGATTTTGTCCGGTCTACGGGAATTTGCAAATCATTTCAGGCGGCGCGAAGGCGGTCGGGACCGGATGTGGGACTGAGTCCCTGATAAGGGAGGCGAGCGACGGGGAAGGGTGAAAGGGGGCGGGGTGTTTTCGGCCCCATGCTTTCGAAAATACATTGGCAAGGTTTATGTTAGGAACATTCTAGTTTATATTAATTATTGATGTTTATCGTATTACCCTGCTTTTTCTTCTTTAGATACTTGTATTGGGGCATAATTGGTCACCAACTGTTGCTAGTTACATATAGTTATTCGGATGTGGTAGGAATAGTGTTACGACAAATTTCTCGTGGCGTGGGGTGAAGGGATCCCATGGGCAAGAAGATGGATGCGCTTTGGAAAGTTAGGAGAGATTACTCCTACCTGTTCTTTGTCTGGTCAGTTATTTCCGTGGCATGATTGCTATGTTCGAGTGTATTTATTAGTTACATATTTTGAGTCTGGATTGTAATTTTATATATTTTCAGGGTATATTATGTTCATATTTTTATCTAGTTGACTCATCCGGTGGATGGTTAGTGGGTTCTTAGCGGTTGGATGCTTGGTACCAGCCTGATATTGAATTGAGACAATGTTCTGTGTATTTTTCAGTCGTTTATATAGTTTGTATTTAATATCTATAGGAATAGTATAGTTTATTAGTCTGGTAGTTGGCGATTTGATGGTTGTATTTTGGGTTGATGCAGCAGCTTCGAATGAGAATCTGTCTACCCCATAACACATTATCCAGGTACGAACCAGATATATCAGTGTTCCATTGACGCAATGTTCCAATAGCAAAAGTAGATAAACGATGTGGATTTATTGTTAATTATTATATTGTGTTATGTATACTTGGTAATAATCGGTTGAATTATGTTGAATTTGTATTGCTTGCGGAATTTTGAATAGTGATCTCATAAAATTATATTTTTTTAGGATATTTTAGGGATACATCTTCCATAGAGCACAAAATTTCAGGCATATTTGGTCGGTTATTGCATCATTGTAGTATTTATATATATATTTATATATATATATATATATATGTGTGTATATATATATATATATGTATGCCACCCTACGGGGGAGTATGCATTAATTTCGCGTTGGGACTCCGGTGGAACGTGGAAGCAACTACTACCACCTAAATATATATATATATATATTATATATATATATAATTTTCATGCCCACACTTTTTGAGACTCGTGTTAGGCCCATTCTTGACCACTGTACCTGTGTGTAGATGCTTTGTTATGTCCAGGTGTTACCTCTAAATTTGTTATATATTAGTGGTAGATTGCTGAGAAGTGACCTAGAAAAGCTTTGAGTTCGTCGTTATGACACAGTAGGCTTGGATTTTGGCCTACTAGAGGCACAGAATCAGTTGGGTCTAGGATTTTTTTAAAGATACCGTAGTATTACTTAGTTATGCATGAAATGTTTTGATTTACATGTCAGGTATTTTTCGGTATGACTTGAGTTATTAGTATACGATCTAAGTCATGAACCGGATCACGTGGGATATTGAAGTAGGATCCATCATCTCCGTATGGTAGAATAGACCGTATAAAATAAATTATCATAGTCTGTTAGGGTAGAGTAGAGAATCTTATTTCGCTATTTTATAGTTGTTGTAGTTAGTTTTAAATGGTCATCATAGGAGTATATCCGTATTTGGTATAAATTTGCTTAATTTCATGAAATGCTGTTTATAAAAAACGCTCAATTGGATGTAATGATCCAAAATTTTGTATGTTCTATCTCTACATTGGATTTGGGTCCGGTTCCATGTCGTTTTGGAGAACCAATCTACCGAATTTGTGTAGAGTGTAAGTGTTGAACTATTCATGAATTTATTGCACATCTCATTTATGTTTTCCGCTCGCATGACTTTACTAGATGCTTATTCCCGCATGTCATGCTTTTAAAAATGTTTATGATCCGTTTGCAGTTTATACACTTGGAAGTTTTTTATTAATTCAGGCTGTGTTGTGAGATTGCGTTCCAATTCAGAATATCTGACCTTTTCGAGCACTCACCACCGCCCTACGGGGGTGTCTGCATTAACTTCGCGTTGGGACTCCGGTGGAACATGGAAACTAATACAAATCAAGCACTCGCCAGATCCACTATAGCATTTTTCACTGAAGGTTTGTGATTGCCGTAAACCTAACCCATCCTAACCTATACTAACCTAATCTAACCAAGGATTATTTTGTTCCCAGTTTTCATACGTATGTCATGTATTTCTTCATTGATTTAGGCTCTATTCATATCAAATCTATCCACTTGACTCAGTAGTTTTTACCAATCTTTATCAATTTATGCATAAATATATTCACCTTGTTTGAAGTCCAGTAATATCGACAAGTTTGAAGTGTTGTTAGGTGATCTCTCGTGAGTAGATTATAGAGTTCAAAACTGATGTAAGCTTACCGCAGTTTGAAGTGTTGTTAGGTGATCGCTCGTGAGTAGATTATAGAGTTCAAAACTGATGTAAGCTTACCGCAGTTTGAAGTGTTGTTAGGTGATCTCTCGTGAGTAGATTATAGAGTTCAAAACTGATGTAAGCTTACCGCAGTTTGAAGTGTTGTTAGGTGATCGC
>SDVV010009446.1:0-16702 GCA_016164225.1 Gammarus roeselii | reverse complement strand
TATATATATTTATTTATATATGAAAACATATATATGTGTATATTCACACGTGCATTAAGGATTCGTAAATGGCGCCGACCATACATAACAATTGTTATGATGCGCGAAACTGTTGATGCTACTATTAAAACAAATGTTCTCTAATCGTCCCTCATAAAGGCGCCACCGGACGCACTCCTTAGGATAAGGGCGGCTGAAAGACAATGCCAGGGTACCTAAAGCGCCTCGGAGTGTGTTGAGGGTACTTGCTAACAGCACAATAAAGAACTCTTCAGTGTGATTTATGGCGTAATGATTTGTGGGCTTTTTTCTGTCCTTAGCGGGTGCGAAGTGAGACGGGTTGAAAGGTGGGTTGGGGGTTGCGGCTTGGTTTTGAAGGCGCTCGTATGTGGATCATTTTATTTTCCACATCAGGTAGCCGAGGCCAGGCGATGCTACAGCCACTGTAATTACACAGTTTTAGAGTCCATTTAAAAGGCATTTAGAGGGCACTTAGAAGGCATTTGGAGTGTGTTTGGAAAGGTTCGCTGCGGGTCCGGATCAACGCTGCCTGATATACGTGATCTGGAGAAATGAGATTGAACGTGAGGACCGTGAGAAGATCCTATAATAAACTTCTGGATAATGAACCCCATCGTGGAGCAGCTATCAGAACTGGTGAGTTACGAGGGCTGCCTTCCCGACAGACCCAACTTGGATCCACTGTTTTTCTCAAGGTTCTTCTGTAGGGTAGTTTGAATTGGCATGGAAAGTTGTTGCTGTGTTGTGTAAGAAATAAACGTTTAAATTAATTCACATTATTAGATTTGTGACAAGAAAAAGTATTTTCAATAATTAATTATCTATTAGAATTCTGTGAGTTTTTATTGACTTTTATTTTCGTTCGCTTCTGTGCATTATAACATCACCCTAATAACATGCAAACGAACAAATGTAGGTAATCTTCTACGACTGTACTTTGCGTAAACACGCAAAATGAAATTACCGTTGCCTGTTAATATGCTTCTTAATGGGAAATTGTTCAAATCTGACCCGCGTAGGTCTAGGAAACGACCGACTGATTGTCCAGTTTGACAAAAAGAAGGTCACCAGACTTTTTCCTCTGCGAGGATGTGTAAGGACCGCTGCATCTAAGTGAACAAAATCAGTTTTGCAGTGTTAAGCAAAATGTTGTACCTAGATGCATTATCGTGAAATCTTGTGCAATTTGATGCAAATGAAATTGCTTACAGTAGTTGGAAAAATGATCTAAATATGGTATTATACAAAACAAAGCAGATAAGGTACAGTCGGGCAACACAAATGCGACAAGAGCGGAATCTCTGTCAGTCTTTAATTTTTTCTATCAGCAGTGCATGCCCGCAAGCGAGTGAAGCGCTTAGTTGTGTTGCGGAAACAGCCCATGGCAACAGAGGCAACAAATGTAATGAGCTGCAGATCGAAGAAACAGCCCATGGCAACAGAGGCAACAAATGTAATGAGCTGCAGATCGAAGAAACAGCCCATGGCAACAGAGGCAACAAATGTAATGAGCTGCAGATCGAAGAAACAGCCCATGGCAACAGAGGCAACAAATGTAATGAGCTGCAGATCGAAGAAACAGCCCATGGCAACAGAGGCAACAAATGTAATGAGCTGCAGATCGAAGAAACAGCCCATGGCAACAGAGGCAACAAATGTTATGAGCTGCAGATCGAAGAAACAGCCCATGGGAACAGAGACAACAAATGTAATGAGCTGCAGATCGAAGAAACAACCCATGGCAACAGAGGCAACAAATGTAAAGAGCTGCAGATCGAAGCTGCCGCGGTGGCTTCAACAAGAAAAAGAGTTCATCCATTACTTAACCACTGGATATCAGGTTTGCTTTCCCGCAGCAGCCCGCAATCGGGCCGGAAAATGAACACGCGCTCGTGCAAGCGAGGATACGGGTTTTGGCCTCACGTATTGATAACCAGACAGTATTAACGTCAAGGTGAACGGTTTCGTATGTGATTTATTGCAATATTACTACATCAAGTCCCGTGGTGGGAAAAAAGTGTTTTTCGAAACATCTCCAGATATTTCGCTCAGAATTGTACCTAGATGCTGTATTTTTCTCCCTGTATATAGATGTTGCCTTTTCCTAACCGTATCTAGATGCTGCATTTCCCCTACGGTATCTAGATGCTCTATTTTCCTAGCGGTATCGTGTTGCTGTATTACCCTGGCTGTAACTAGCAGCTGTATTTTCCTAATTGTACCTAAGGGCTTCACATTGCTGTCTGTATCTAGATACTTTGAATTACTAACTGTATCCAAATGTTGCAGGTTTCAAATCGAATCTATATGCTGAATTATATCACTGTATCTAGATGATACAATTTCTTAACTGCATCTAGATGCTTTATTTCCTTTCCGGTACCTAGATGCTGTGTTTTCCAAACGATATCTAAACGCTGTATTCTGCTAACTGTGTCTAGATAATAAAATTTCTCAACTGTATATAGTTGCTGTAATTTTTAGAACTGTATCTAGATGTTGTATCTCCTTACCGGTAGTTAGATGTGCTATCTCAGTAACGGTCTCTGGTTGCAGTATCTCCCTAACGGTATCGAGATGCTGCATTTTCCTAAGTAAGTGTATCTAGATGATGCCAGTCCCTACGTGTATCTTGGTGGTCACAATGAACCGTGTTCAGTCTCAGCTCACATGGGGATTACTCTGAGATCTTCTCATTCTCAGCTCATCATTGCTCAAATAAGTGAGAGCCTCAATCAATATGAAACGTTTACTCTGCTGAAACTCAAACTACATGTAGCAAAAAGTTGTTCTTTTTTTAAATCATGTTCACTTGCGTCTATTGATGTTTTGAAACAATTTAAGGGTTTTGACGTGCAATCTTTATAACTACATGTCTGTTGAAAAGTCACATGCCAATATACATACTGTACACAGATCGTATCTTTTACTCGGGCTTCGGCCTTTTCGGAACAATTTTTTTAGCGTCAACCGACCTTACAGTTCAGAGTTTTTATTTATCCTCATTAATAGACATTTATTGTTGAATCATCATGAAATAAGCGGGAAAAAAACTATATATGTTTCACCAAGTCATAACATCGAAATTCTATTGTCCAACTTGTTCTCACATCACCATCATGTCTCATATCACCGAGCATGTCTCACATCACCCAGCATGTCTCATATCACCCATCATGTCTCACATCACCCAGCATGTCTCATATCACCCAGCATGTCTCATATCACCGAGCATGTCTCACATCACCCAGCATGTCCCACATCACCCGGCATGTCTCACATCATCCAACATGTCTCACATCACCCATCATGTCTCACATCACCCAGCATGTCTCGCATCACCCAACGTATCTCATATCACCCAACATTTCTCACATCACCCTTCATGTCTCACATCACCCAACATGTCTCACATCATCCTTCATGTCTCACATCACCCAACATGTATCACATTACCCAACATTCATTCCTCATGCGACGGCGAGTAAGGCACATAGCTGGAAAAGACCTATGTTGCACATAGCTGGAAATAACCTACGTCGTACATAGCTGGAAATAACCTATGTCGCACATAGCTGGAAATAGTCTATGTCGCACATAGCTGTAAATAATCTATGTCGCACATAGCTGGAAATAAGCTATGTCGCACATAGCTGGAAATGACCTATGTTGCACATAGCTGGAAATAACCTATGTCGCACATAGCTGGAAATGGCCTATGTTGCACATAGCTGGAAATAACCTGCGTCGCGCATAGCTGGAAATAACCTATGTCGCACATAGCTGTAAATAATCTATGTCGCACATAGCTGGAAATAAGCTAGGTCGCACATAGCTGGAAATGACCTATGTTGCACATAGCTGGAAGTAATCTAGGTCGCACATAGCTGGAAATAACCTATGTTGCACACAGCTGGAAATGACCTATGTTGCACATAGCTGGAAATAACCTATGTTGCACATAGCTGGAAATAACCTACGTTGCACATAGCTGGAAATAACCTGTGTCGCACATAGCTGTAAATAACCTATGTTGCACATAGCTGGAAATGGCCTATGTTGCACACAGCTGGGAATAACCTATGTTGTACATAGCTGGAAGTAACCTATGTCGCACATAGCTGGAAATGGCCTATGTTGCACACAGCTGGAAATAACCTATGTGGATGGAAATGTTCTCGTTCATTTGCCTGGCCTGCGGTACATTGGCAAGCAACCTTTTCTTACTTGATGAAGGATGAACTTGCAATAGGCGAGAGTCTTGTCAAATGATAGATGGGACGTCAATGTGGCTAACATGTTTAATGCTACATGGGACGTCAATGTGGCTAACATGTTTAATGCTACATGGGACGTCAATGTGGCTAACATGTTTAATGCTATATGGGACGTCAATGTGGCTAACATGTTTAATGATATATGGGACGTCAATGTGGCTAACATGTTTAATGAAATATGGGACGTCAATGTGGCTAACATGTTTAATGCGATATGGGACGTCAATATGGCTTACATGCTTAATGATATATGGGACGTCTATGTGGCTAACATGTTTAATGATACATGGAACGTCTATGTGGCCAACATGTTTAATGATATATGTAACGTCTATGTGGCCAACATGTTTGATGCTATATGGGACGTCTATGTGGCTAACATGTTTTATCATGTATGGGACGTCTATGTGGCTAACGGGTTTAATTATATATGATATATGGGATGTGGCTAACATGTTTAATGCTATATGGGACGTCTATGTGGCTAACATGTTTAATGTTATATTGGACGTCTATGTGGCTAATATGTTTTATACATGGGACGTCGATGTGCCTACCATGTTTTATCTCAAAATTCCTCAGAATGAACATAAATGAATCATTTGAAGCGCGCATGCTTCCATGCTCCCCATTGATAGACCTACGATAGTTTTTTGCATTCCAAATGCTGATCCTGTGCTCTCCTGACGACTACAAACCAGAAGCCATCTTATCACGTTTTCTATCATAAATGAAATTAACATAAGATACCTTGAAACATTCATGATCTCCGAGTTATTGATCTCCAAGCCTGTGATGTTATTTCTCTTTCATCCGACGTCGTTGTCTGTTTCTTGATCCCCCTGTTTGAGAGCTAAGCTGTTGTGTGTTTCTTGATCCCCCTGTTTGAGACCAAAGCTGGTGCTGTCACACGTCATTGCCAGTTTCTTAATCTCAGATCGTGTTAGATTTGATCTCCTATGTGGGCGTCAGTTGTGTTCCCATTTAATCATGGTAGGAAGATAATTCCTAGTTCATATGACGTCATTTCACGTCGTGATAAGCTTTTTTTCAAGTTCTCATACATGTGACGTAGTTCCGGTTTGAGATAGGCTCATTTCATATGACGTCATTTCGGGTCGATGTATTTATTTTTCATGTGACGTCTCTTCGTGTCAAGATAATTTGTTTTCATGCAACGTCATTTCGGGTTACGATAATTTATTTTTCATTTGACGTCGTTTCGGGTTGAGATAACTTTTTTGTTCATGCGATGTCCTTTCGAGTCGAGATAAGCTCTTTTCCATGTACGTCATCTCGGGTCGAGATAAACTTTTCCGGAAGACGTCATCTTGGGTCCACGCAACGTCATTACGGTCGAGTTAATTTATTTTTCAAGTGACGTTATTTCGGGTCGAAAGAATTTATTTTTCATGTGACGTCATCTCGTTTCGTGATGGTATATTTTTCATGTGACGTCATTTCAGGCTTCTTGATTTCCGTGTTAGCGAGACTGGCTCTCCTCATCACTGCTGCAATTTTTTGAGATTGAAATTAGGCTTCCCTGCATGGTGAATGAACAAATTCAAATCAAGCAGTGCGTGATTTATGGCTAGGGCAATGTATTCAGGTGTAGCACATACTTCTTTGAGTAACGAGTCTATATTGTATCGTTGCCGTATTCGTACATGTGTCCCAAGCCGTACTCAAACATGTGCCCAAGCCGGGAGTAGTTTGTGTTTGATGACTCACGAGAAGGTTACTGATTTAGGCGTTGATAAGATGGACGATCGGTGAACTAAATGTCACATTTTTTACAGCATTCCAGTGTTTAATGATCCAGAAAGCTGTGGCATTTTAAATATTCAACAATAGCAGCAACAGAAGATTTTTTATGGTTTTTCTATAAAGGACAAACAAACGTTTCTTTTAAATTAAAAAAATATTCACACACAAACAGTATGGAATTCGTTTTTCATCTTAAATCTATGCATATATTTAGGAAATTTAAAGTACGTTTCATGATAATCCAAGATAAATAATTCAGATCAGGTATGAGGTATGATTGGTTTTGCGGTGTTATACCTTAAAGAATTCTGTAGGAAAAAACATATATAATGGAATATATCACAAAATTATAATGGATGATTTCTGTAAATCTTTGACCGTAATAAATTTTATTTCACTAGTGTGGTGCCGAGTTGTATTCGATTAAAAAAAAACAGTTCATGAACATCATACCTTGAATATCTTGTAAAGAAACAGTGTTGCAATCTGTCTTCAATATTTATCGACAATCCTATTTACAGACTTCCAAAGTTATGAAAATGTATATTACTCTTTGGTACTGAAAGATATGACCTCGACAGTTAATTATGAGAGTTAGAGCAAACTCTGTGGTATTAATCATCGATTCATTGTTTAAGGTTTGCGACCGAAATTTTTCTAAAATATCACACTATGCTGATATCGCTTTAATATGATTCTTATACGAGTAAACAGTTCAAATTCAGGAAAACTGATGCTATTTGATGAGGCATGTTATGAAGTTCACGACTAACCAGCTTTCGATAATGATGAGCGGGCATTTAAATACAAATATTGTTCCTTTCAGTTCTTGAAAAAATAACGATTTATCTAAAATTCCTGATCGAAAGCTGATGTAGGATAACGACGGTCTATTTTACACAAGAGAAACTATCCAGCACACTTGCTCAGTTGAGAAAGGAGAACTAGCCAGCACACTTGCTCAGTTGAGAAAGGAGAACTAGCCAGCACACTTGCTCAGTTGAGAAAGGAGAACTAGCAGCACACTTGCTCAGTTGAGAAAGGAGAACTAGCAGCACACTTGCTCAGTTGAGAAAGGAGAACTAACCAGCACACTTGCTCAGTTAAGAAAGGAGAACTAGCCAGCACACTTGTTCAGTTTAGAAAGGATAACTAGCCAGCACACTTGTTCAGTTCAGAAAGGAGAACTAGCCAGCACACTTGTTCAGTTTAGAAAGGAGAACTAGCCAGCACACTTGTTCAGTTCAGAAAGGAGAACTAGCCAGCACACTTGTTCAGTTCAGAAAGGAGAACTAGCCAGCACATTTGTTCAGTTTAGAAAGGAGAACTAGCAAGCACACTTGCTCAGTTCGGAAAGGAGAACTAGCCAGCTCACTTGTTCAGTTTAGAAAGGAGAACTAGCAAGCACACTTGTTCAGTTTAGAAAGGAGAACTGTCCAGCACACTTGTTCAGTTTAGAAAGGAGAACTGGCCAGCACACTTGTTCAGTTTAGAAAGGAGAACCAGCCGGAACACTTGTTCAGTTTAGAAAGGAGAACTAGCCAACACACTTGTTCAGTTTAAAAAAAAGAGAAATAGCTGGCACACTTGTTCAGGATAGAAAGGCAAACTAGCCAGCACACTTGTACAGTTTAGAAAGAAGAACTATCCAGCACACTTTTTCAGTTTGGAAAGGAGCACTAGCCAGCACATTTGTTCAGTTTAGAAAGGAGAACTAGCCAGCATACATGTTCAGTTTAGAAAGGAGAACTAGCGAGCACATTTGTTCAGTTTAGAAGAAGAACTAGTCCGCATACTTTTTCAGTTTGAAAGGAGAACTGGCCAGCATACATGTTCAGTTTAGAAAGGAGAACTAGCCAACACACTTGTTCAGTTTAGAAAGGAGAACTAGCCAGCACACTTGTTCAGTTCAGAAAGGAGAACTAGCCAGCACACTTGTGCAGTTTAGAAAGGAAAACTAGCCAGCACACTTGTTCAGTTTAGAAAGGAGAACTAGCCACCACACTTTTTCAGTTTAGAAAGGAGAACTAGCCAGCACACTTGTTCGGTTTAGAAAAGAGAACTAGCCAGCACACTTGTTCAGTTCAGAAAGGAGAACCAGCCAGCACATTTGTTCAGTTTAGAAAGGAGAACTAGCCAGCACACTTGTTCAGTTCGGAAAGGAGAACTAGCCAGCTCACTTGCTCAGTTTAGAAAGGAGAACTAGCAAGCACACTTGTTCAGTTTAGAAAGGAAAACTGGCCAACACACTTGTTTAGTTTAGAAAGGAAAACTAGCCAGAACACTTGTTCAGTTTAGAAAGGAGAACTAGCCAACACACTTGTTCAGTTTAAAAAAAAATAGCTAGCACACTTGTTCAGTTTAGAAAGGAGAACTAGCCAGCACACTTTTTCAGTTTATAAAGGTGAACTAGCTAGCACACTTGCTCAGTTTAGAAAGGAAAACTAGCCAGCATACTTGTCCAGTTTAGAAAGGAGAACTAGCCAGCACACTTTTCCAGTTTGGAAAGGAGAACTAGCCAGCACACTTGTTCAGTTTAGAAAGGAGAACTAGCTAGCATACTTGTTCAGTTTAGCAAGGAGAACTAGCCAGCACATTTGTTCAATATAGAAAGGAGAACTAGCCAGCATACATGTTCAGTAAAGAAAAGAGAACTAGCAAGCACGCGTGTTCAGTTTAGAAAGGAGAACTATTCAGCACACTTTTTCAGTTTAGAAAGGAGAACTAGCCAGCATACTTGTTCAGTTTAGAAGGGAGAACTAGCCAGCAAACTTGTTAAGCTTAGAAAGGAGAACTAGCTAGCACACTTGTTCAGTTTAGAAAGGAGAACAAGCAAGCAAACATGTTCAGTTTAGAAAGAAGAACTAGCCAGCACACGTGTTCAGTTAAGAAAGGAAAACTAGCCAGCACACGTTCAGTTTATACAGGAGAACTAGTCAGCACACTTTTTCAGTTTAGAAAGGAGAACTAGCCAGCACACTTGTTCAGTTTAGAAAGGAGAACTAGCCAGCACACATGTTCAGTTTAGAAGGGAGAACTAGTCAGCACACGTGTTCAGTTTAGAAATTAGAACTAGCCAGCACACATGTGCAGTTCATAAAAGAGAACTAGCCAGCACACATGTTCAGTTTAGAAAGGAATACTAGCCAGCAAACGTGTTCAGTTTAGAAAATAGAACTAGCCAGCACACATGTTCAGTTTTGAAAGGAGAACTAGCAGCACACTTGTTCAGTTTATAAGGGGAGAAAATATCCAGCACACGTGTTCAGTTTAGAAAAGAGAACTAGCCGGCAAACTTGTTCAGTTTAGAAAGGAGAACTAGCCAGCACACATGTTCAGTTTAGAACGGAGAACTAGCCAGTACACATGTTCGGTTAAGGAAGGAGAACTAGTCAGCACACATGTTCAGTTTAGAAAGGAGAACTAGCCAGCACACATGTTCAGTTAAGAAATGATGACTAGCCAGCACACTTGTTCAGTTTAGAAAGGAGAACTAGCTAGCACACTTGTTCAGTTTAGAAAGGAGAACAAGCAAGCAAACATGTTCAGTTTAGAAAGAAGAACTAGCCAGCACACGTGTTCAGTTAAGAAGAGAGAACTAGCAAGCACATTTGTTCAGTTTAGAAAGAAGAACTAGTCAGATCACTTTTTCAGTTTAGAAAGGAGAACTAGCCAGCACACATGTTCAGGTTAGAAAGGAGAAAATATCCAGCACCCTTGTTCAATTTAGAAAGGAGAAATAGCCTGCACACATGTTCAGTTTAGGAAGGAGAACTAACCATCACACGAGTTCTGGTAAGAAAGGAGAACTAGCCAGCACACATATTCAGTTTAGAAAGGAAAACTAGCCATTACACTTGTTCAGGTTAGAAAGGGGAACTAGCCAGCACACTTGTTCAGTTTAGAAAGGAGAACTAGCAAGCACACTTTTTCTGTTCAGAAAGGAGAACTAGCCAGCAGACTTGTTCACTTTAGAAAGGAAAACTAGCCAGCACACTTGTTCAGTTCAGAAAGGAGAACTAGCCAGCACATTTGTTCAGTTTAGAAGGGAGAACTAGCCAGCACACTTGTTCAGTTCGGAAAGGAGAACTAGCCAGCTCACTTGTTCAGTTTAGGAAGGAGAACTAGCAAGCACACTTGTTCAGTTTAGAATGGAGAACTGTCCAGCACACTTGTTCAGTTTAGAAAGGAGAAATGGCCAGCACACTTGTTCAGTTTAGAAAGGAGGACTAGCCAGAACACTTGTTCAGTTTAGAAAGGAGAACTAGCCAACACACTTGTTCAGTTTAAAGAAGAGAAATAGCTGTCACACTTGTTCAGTTTAGAAAGAAGAACTAGCCAGCACACTTTTTCAGTTTAGAAAGGAGAACTAGCTAGCACACTTGTTCAGTTTAGAAAGGAGAACTAACCAGAATACTTTTCCAGTTTAGAAAGGAGAACTAGCCAGCACACTTTTCCAGTTTGGAAAGGCGAACTAGCCAGCACACTTGTTCAGTTTAGAAAGGAGAACTAGCCAGCGTACTTGTTCAGTTTAGCAAGGAGAACTAGCCAGCACATTTGTCCTATACAGAAAGAAGAACTAGCCAGCACACTTGTTCAGGATAGAAAGGCGAACTAGCCAGCACACTTGTACAGTTTAGAAAGAAGAACTATCAAGCACATTTTTTCAGTTTGGAATGGAGCACTAGCCAGCACATTTGTTCAGTTTAGAAAGGAGAACTAGCCAGCATACATGTTCAGTTTATAAAGGAGAACTAGCAAGCACATTTGTTCAGTTTAGAAGGAGAACTAGTGCACACACTTTTTCAGTTTAGAAAGGAGAACTGGCCAGCATACTTGTTCAGTTTAGAAAGGAGAACTAGCCAACACACTTGTTCAGTTTAGAAATGAGAGCTAGCCAGCACACTTGTTCAGTTCAGAAAGGAGAACTAGCCAGCACACTTGTGCAGTTTAGAAAGGAAAACTTCCCAGCACACTTGTTCAGTTTAGAAAGGAGAACTAGCCAGCACACTTGTTCAGTTTAGAAAGGAGGACTAGCCAGCACACTTGTTCAGTTCAGAAAGGAGAACTAGCCAGCACACTTGTTTAGTTCAGAAAGGAGAACTACCCAGCACATTTGTTCAGTTTAGAAAGGAGAACTAGCCAGCACACTTGTTCAGTTTGGAAAGGAGAAATAGCCAGCTCACTTGTTCAGTTTAGAAAGGAGAACTAGCAAGCACACTTGTTCAGTTTAGAAAGGAAAACTGGCCAGCACACTTGTTCAGTTTAGAAAGGAGAACTAGCCAGAACACTTGTTCAGTTTAGAAAGGAGAACTAGCCAACACACTTGTTCAGTTTAAAAAAGAGAAATAGCTAGCACACTTGTTCAGTTTAGAAAGGAGAACTAGCCAGCACACTTGTTCAGTTCGGAAAGGAGAACAAGCCAGCTCACTTGTTCAGTTTTGAAAGGAGAACTAGCCAGAACACTTTTTCAGTTTAGAAAGGAAAACTGGCCAGCACACTTGTTCAGTTTAGAAAGGAGAACTAGCCAGAACACTTTTTCAGTTAGAAAGAAGAACTAGCTAGCACACATGTTCAGTTTAGAAAGGAGAACTAGCCACCATACTTGTCTAGTTTAGAAAGGAGAACTAGCCAACGCACTTTTCCAGTTTGGAAAGGAGAACTAGCCAGCACACTTGTTCAGTTTAGAAAGGAGAACTAGCCAGCATACTTGTTCAGCTTAGCAAGGAGAACTAGCCAGCACACTTGTTCAGGATAGAAAGGCTAACTGCCAGCACACATGTACAGTTTAGAAAGAAGAACTATCCAGCACACTTTTTCAGTTTGGAAAGGAGAACTAGCCAGCAAACATGTTCAGTTTAGAAAGAAGAACTAGCTAGCACACGTGTTCAGTTAAGAAAGGATAACTAGCCGGCACACGTTCAGTTTATACAGGAGAACTAGTCAGCACACTTTTTCAGTTTAGAAAGGAGAACTAGCCAGCATACATGTTCTGCTTAGATAGGAGAACTAGCAAGCACATTTGTTCAGTTTAGAAAGGAGAACTAGTCAGCACACTTTTTCAGTTTAGAAAGGAGAACTTGTCAGCATATTTGTTCAGTTTAGAAAGGAGAACTAGCCAGCAAACTTGTTCAGTTTAGGAAGGAGAGCTAGCCAGCACACTTGTTCAGTTTAGAAAGGAGAACTAGCCAGCAAACATGTTCAGTTTAGAAAGAAGAACTAGCTAGCACACGTGTTCAGTTAAGAAAGGATAACTAGCCAGCACACGTTCAGTTTATACAAGAGAACTAGTCAGCACACTTTTTCAGTTTAGAAAGGAGAACTAGCCAGCATACTTGTTCAGTTTAGAAAGGAGAACTAGCCAGCAAACTTGTTCAGTTTAGAAAGAAGAACTAGCCAGCACACGTGTTCAGTTAAGAAAGGATAACTAGCCAGCACACGTTCAGTTTATACAGGAGAACTAGCCAGCACACTTGTTCAGTTTAGAAAGGAGAACCAGCCAGCATACTTGTTCAGTTTAGAAAGGAGAACTAGCCAGCACACTTGTTCAGTTTAGAAAGGAGAACTAGCCAGCACACATCGAGTTTGGAAAGGAAGACTAGCCAGCACACTTTAAAGTATAGCAAGGAGAACTTGCCAGCTCAATTGTTCAGTTTAGAAAGGAGATCTAGTCAGACAACATGCTCAGTTTAGAAAGGAGAACTAGCCAGCAAATATGTTCAATTTAGAAAGAAGAACTAGCCAGCTCACATGTGCAGTTTATACAGGAAAACTAGCCAGCACACATGTTTAGTTTAGAAAGGAAAACTAGCCAGCACACATGTTCAGCTTAGAAGGGAGAACTAGCCAGCACACGTGTTCAGTTTAGAAAGGAGAACTAGCCAGCACACATGTGCAGTTCATAAAAGAGAACTAGCCAGCACACATGTTCAGTTTAGCAAGGAGGACTAGCCAGCACACTCGTTCAGTATAGAAAGAAGAACTACCCAGCACACATGTTCAGTTTAGAAAGGAATACTAGCCAGCAAACGTGTTCAGTTTAGAAAGTAGAACTAGCCAGCACACATGTTCAGTTTTGAAAGGAGAACTATCAGCACACTTGTTCAGTTTATAAGGGAAGAAACTATCCAGCACACGTATTCAGATTAGAAAAGAGAACTAGCCGACAAACTTGTTCAGTTTAGAAAGGAGAACTAGCCAGCACACATGTTCAGTTTAGAACGGAGAACTAGCCAGTACACATGTTCAGTTAAGGAAGGAGAACTAGTCAGCACACATGTTCAGTTCAGAAAGGAGAACTAGCCAGCACACATGTTCAGTTTAAAAAGGATAACTAGCCAGCACACTTGTTCAGTTTAGAAAGGAGAACTAGCCAGCACACATGTTCAGTTTAGAAAGGAAAACTAGCCAGCACACATGTTCAGCTTAGAAGGGAGAACTAGCCAGCACACGTGTTCAGTTTAGAAAGGAGAACTAGCCAGCACACATGTGCAGTTCATAAAAGAGAACTAGCCGGCACACATGTTCAGTTTAGCAAGGAGGACTAGCCAGCACACTCGTTCAGTATAGAAAGAAGAACTACCCAGCACACATGTTCAGTTTAGAAAGGAATACTAGCCAGCAAACGTGTTCAGTTTAGAAAGTAGAACTAGCCAGCACACATGTTCAGTTTTGAAAGGAGAACTAGCAGCACACTTGTTCAGTTTATAAGGGAAGAAACTATCCAGCACACGTATTTAGTTTAGAAAAGAGAACTAGCCGACAAACTTGTTCAGTTTAGAAAGGAGATCTAGCCAGCACACATGTTCAGTTTAGAACGGAGAACTAGCCAGTACACATGTTCAGTTAAGGAAGGAGAACTAGTCAGCACACATGTTCAGTTCAGAAAGGAGAACTAGCCAGCACACATGTTCAGTTTGAAAAGGATAACTAGCCAGCACACTTGTTCAGTTTAGAAAGGAGAACTAGCCAGCACACATGTTCAGTTTAGAAAGGAGAAAATATCCAGCACCCTTGTTCAATTTAGAAAGGAGATATAGCCTGCACACATGTTCAGTTTAGGAAGGAGAACTAACCATCACACGAGTTCTGGTAAGAAAGGAGAACTAGCCAGCACGCATGTTCAGTTTAGAAAGGAAAACTAGCCAGTAGACTTGTTCAGGTTAGAAAGGGGAACTAGCCAGCACACTTGTTCAGCTTAGAAAGGAGAATCAGCCAGCACACTTGATCAGTTTGAAAAGGAGAACTAGCCAGCACAAATGTTCAGTTTAGAACGGAAAATAACCAGCTGACATGTTCAGTTCTGAACGGAAAATAACCAGCTAGCCAGCACAGTTTTTTTCAGTTTAGGAAGGAACAACAATTCAACACCCGTTCATTTTAGAAAAAAACAACAATCCATCAACCCGTTCAGTTTAGAAAGGAATAACAATACAACACCCGTTTAGTTTAGAAAAGAACAACAATCCTACATACCCGTTCAGTCTAGATAGGGACAACAATCCAGCACAACCGTTTAGTTTAGAAAGGAAAAACAATCCAATTCACCCGTTCAGTTTAGAAAGGAACAGCAATCCAACACACCCGTTCAGTTTAGAAAGGAACAACAATCTAATACGCCCGTTCAATTAAGTAAGGAACAGCAATCCAGCACATCCTTTTAGTTTAGAAAGGAACAACAATCCAACACAGCCGTTCAGTTTAGAAAGGAACAAAAATCAAACACAGCCGTTCAGTTTAGAAAGGAACAACAATCCAACACAGCCGTTCAGTTTAGAAAGGAACAACAATCCAACACAGCCGTTCAGTTTAGAAAGGAACAACAATCCAGCACATCCGTTCAATTTATTAATCCTGTGCGAATCCCTCATACCGGATTAAGCCAACAAGTGGGGAGTGTCGTCCAAACTGTTAACACCTTTTATTTCTCAAAACTCATTGCAACCTTTTATTACTCGTTCTGAATTATCTTCTAAAGTACGGAATAGTCTGGCTTGTATGAGTTTTTCGAAGTACCATTTTCCAGAAATTCCTGATCCTGGGCATTTATTCATTATTTGTTCATGGCAAATGAAACAAAATATGTTCTTAAGGGGGACTTATTTCGTGCATTGCACGACTACACGCCGGGCAATTCAGTGCTCCCGAGTACGACTGTCGTACTCGTATTAACAGCTGCAAATTGCATGCTATCGCGGATCTCCTTCCTTACGGTATGAGATTAGGGTCAGTCTGCAGGGACCATATGAACCAGCTGACGCTTTTCTCTTAACATCATTAGACGCCATTACGCCCTGTTCGTTATATTTGGCAGGCAATGGATACATTGGAGTGAAGTGCGGGTCTCATTGTCCTCCTGTTAGGGAGGTAATGCTTGCAGTGAAGTGTCGATAATTGTAATTGATTGGTAGCCCTGTACTAATATCACGTCTTTAAGTGATAGATAGCACTATCCTAATATGCCGTATCCAAGTGATAGGTAACACTTTACCAATATGCCGTATCTAAGTGATAGGCAGCACTGTACTAATATGGTGCAATTAATGCCTATTATCGACTGCTGGACGGCACAGGCAAGGGTAAGTACATCCTGCTCAGCCGTGCTGTCAGTAGGGGAAGGATGACAGCTCTGCTGGACGGCACAGGCAAGGGTAAGTACATCCTGCTCAGCCGTGCTGTCAGATGGGGAAGGATGACAGCTCTGCTGGACGGCACAGACAAGGGTAAGAACATCCTGCTCAGCCGTGCTGTCAGTAGGGGAAGGATGACAGCTCTGCTGGACGGCACAGGCATGGGTAAGTACATCCTGCTCAGCCGTGCTGTCAGTAGGGGAAGGATGACAGCTCTGCTGGACGGCACAAGCAAGGTTAAGTACATCCAGCTCAGCCGTGCTGTCAGTAGTGAAAGGATGACAGCTGTTCTATTTTTGTAGAAGACAGTCGTGGGCCCAATCTGTTGCCAGAATTATTGCTTTATTTTATTTGTTCAGTGCCTGAAACCATGGTACGAACAGGTGGTTGCTATGGTACGAAGAGGTAACTGTTGGCTAATGCAGCAATATTTTCTCCTGGAGAGAGTAAAAGTTTCGGAGATTTATAAATCTTTCCACATAATGCGTAAATATTTGATGTTGCTTTTTTTTGTAGTCGCATGTGCAGGCTTCTATGAAAGGGTTATGCTATAGCATAGCAGAAATTTACATTTCACCTATTGTTTCGGGGTTTGGCCGACCAATGTATCAAAGATACTAAATTTTTATAATAAATGAAAATCGTCTTATGGTGACTCTTTATGACAGATTAATTATGGTGCCTTCTTACACACAGACATTATAGAAACAGCCCAGCCCCCTCAGGGTAATATTATAGAAACAGCACAGCACCCTCAGGGTAAGATTATAGAAACAGCACAACACCCTCAGGGTAATATTATATAAACAGCACAGCACCCTCAGGGTAATATTATAAAAACTGCACAGCACCCATAGGGTAATATTATAGAAGCAGCACAGCACTCACAGGGTAATATTATAGAAACAGTACAGCACCCTCAGGGTAATATTATAGAAGCAGCACAGCACCCTGAGGGTAATATTATAGAAACAGTACAGCACCCTCAGGGTAATATTATAAAAACAG